>JASANE010018785.1:0-11933 GCA_030248225.1 Trileptium ribeirensis
CTAATTTCGCGTTATGACAATAAATGGTGTGGATAAAGAATTGTTAAAAACTGTTTTATACCCATCAGCCAAATGATAACTTATTCAGCTGATAGTACTGAAAGCGGCAATAAACAAAAGTATTGATGTCAATTTGCACTGCGTAAGAAAATAGCTCAGCAGCCAAGACATATACCAACTTTATAGGATAGCGAGAACTTCAGGATAAAGTAAAACGTTAATTCATGTAATGTGCCCAATCAATGCGATTTAGATTTGATTTACGTTACACTACCAAAGTGCAGAGCAAAAATTTTAGAATTCGTTATGTTTTAATTACCGTTGGCATCTTTAGTCGGAAAGTTTTTATCGAACTTTTACAAACTGCATTTGCAGTACTGTAAAACATTGCAGTACAGCAAACCTGCCATTGCAGTATCAGATGAATTTAAGCGCATCGTCGAACGTGCTGGCATATAGCCACGAGTGGTACCAACAGATTATGGTACAGAATTTAAGGCAGAGTTTGACAAGACGCTCATGCATCTAAATGTTAAAAATTTTTGGGACAACTATGTTTACAAACCAAACTATGCTGAATGATTTATTAGAACTCTAAGAGGAAAGATTCTTAAATATCTCTCCGCCAACTCTACACATCGTTATATTGAGGTTTTGCAAGATTTGATCATATCATACAATTCCGTTGTCCACAGATGTATTGGCGTTTCTCCGAAAAGTGTGGAATACAAAATTGAAACACTGAACAAACATTCTGAAACCGAGACGTAAGCGAGTAAAAGATCATTCAAGTTCCAACTTGGGAATATAGTTAGGATCTTTAATCAAAAGCCAAATAGTTTTACCAAACGGAGCGAAAAAGGGTGGACAACCGAATTATATAAAATTGTGTTCCGTCAAACGGCAAATCTTTGGGTTTATAAATTACAAGATATGCTTGGCCAAAACCTGAACGGTAAATATTATGAACAAGAGCTGCAAAAATTCCGTTGCGTTTGATTATAAACGAATCGGTAATCCACTCAACTGCTTTGTATAGTCGTAATGTAGGACAGTAAACGTGCATTAAAATTCTCATAACTGAATGGTTGCATAAGATACACCGTCTCATGTACTACAACTGTTGGAGTTGTAGCGGTGACAATTATTTTATGCGCCGTTATGTATCAACTTATCAAAACGGTTGTCAAGGCAATCCTGAGCAAGCTATCGAAACGTAATTTCGCGAAAGTTTCATGAACCTGCACTACAAGTTCTGTAACAACATCGATTGGAAGTCCGAACAAGAGAAAATTGAACGATTAAAAGACATATTGAAAAAACAATACGAAACAGTGGAACATAAAATAAATGTGCATGAAGATAAAAAGAAGTGTAACAATCAGACAGATGAGCTAGAAAGCACAAAAGATTAGTTCAGTTATTTTATGTGTATTTAATTGTTTCATGTGTTGTTCATCTCTATACTAACTGATTTTAAACAAATAGTTGGAATTGATTATGGAGCACACTGAACTGGTAGCTTCTATGTGGCGTTGCCAAGTAATGCATCGATGACAGATTATCCTGAAAATAAGCTTAACAATTTTAGCGTCAAACTAATAACGCAGCTAGAATTAGAGCACGGCAAATGGGAAGAGGGTTTGTTCGAACTAATACATCTGAGCAGTACTGTAATTGTTGTCGCAAGCGGCGAGCATTGAATAAAAATATAATCTTCAATGTATTCCTATTAAAATCTATTTTCCAGAAAGAAACGCTTTGCTGTATGGTTTTATACCAGATATAATATTTAGTGTGAACTCACCCGCACTAATATTGCCAAATGAACTGGATCTTACGGCGGGTGTCATTGCAAAATAATTAAAATGCAAAAATCACTGTGTATATAGTTTTTTTCATGCAGACTTCCAACAGTTAAACATTTGCAACTTTAGATACACCCTTTGCAAATTGTGAGCGCGAAGAGAGCGTATATTTCGTCGAGATAAAAGAGCAGCGTACAATATTTGTGTTACTAGATAAATACCGATCGTTTAATTTAGAACACAATGACCCCTGTGTCTGGTTTCACTTGTTTTGATTTTCGCAGCGTTAGAACGCTTGGTATGAATGTCAATGTTCATATGAAAATTTCCCAGCTGCGCCCAAAGATCCTGCTTTCAACCGGTACCTTTTTCTACGTTTCGCGTTACTCCACTAAACATAAATTGATCTTTTCTGATACAACTGTGGCAAATATCTGCGAGTCAGTATCCTCATATTGCGTATCCTCTATGGCTCGTATAACGAAGGTGTAAGAGTTTAAATCATTATCGTCATTGGTACTTTTTAACATCTAACGCCCCGCCTCTTTTAGTTGTTAGCTCAGTGCTGGCAGAATAAGAGACGTGATAATGCGCTGAGCTAACAACTAAAAGAGGCGGGGCGTTAATGATTTAAACTCTTACACCTTCGTTATACGAGCCATAGAGGATACGCAATATGAGGATACTGACTCGCAGATATTTGCCAACAGGTGTATCAGAAAAGATCAATTTATGTTTAGTGGAGTAACGCGAAACGTAGAAAAAGGTACCGGTTGAAAGCAGGATCTTTGGGCGCAGCTGGGAAATTTTCATATGAACATTGACATTCATACCAAGCGTTCTAACGTGCGAAAAAAAAACAAGTGAAACCAGACACAGGGGTCATTGTGTTGTTAAATTAAACGATCGGTATTTATCTAGTAACACAAATATTGTACGCTGCTCTTTTATCTCGACGAAATATACGCTCTCTTCGCGCTCACAATTTGCAAAGGGTGTATCTAAAGTTGCGAATGTTTAAATGTTGGAAGTCTGCATGAAAAAAACTATATACACAGTGATTTTTGCATTTTAATTATTTTGCAATGACACCCGCCGTAAGATCCAGTTCATTTGGCAATATTAGTGCGGGTGAGTTCACACTAAATATTATATCTGGTATAAAACCATACAGCAAAGCGTTTCTTTTCTGGAAAATAGATTTTAATAGGAATACATTGAAGATTATATTTTTATTCAATGCTCGCCGCTTGCGACAACAATTACCAGTACTGCTCAGATGTATTAGTTCGAACAAACCCTCTTCCCATTTGCCGTGCTCTAATTCTAGCTGCGTTATTAGTTTGACGCTAAAATTGTTAAGCTTATTTTTAGGATAATCTGTCATCGATGCATTATCTTGGCAACGCCACATAGAAGCTACCAGTTCAGTGTGCTCCATAATCAATTCCAACTATTTGTTTAAAATCAGTTAGTATAGAGATGAACAACACATGAAACAATTAAATACACATAAAATAACTGAACTAATCTTTTGTGCTTTCTAGCTCATCTGTCTGATTGTTACACTTCTTTTATCTTCATGCACATTTATTTTATGTTCCACTGTTTCGTATTGTTTTTTCAATATGTCTTTTAATCGTTCAATTTTCTCTTGTTCGGACTTCCAATCGATGTTGTTACAGAACTTGTAGTGCAGGTTCATGAAACTTTCGCGAAATTACGTTTCGATAGCTTGCTCAGGATTGCCTTGACAACCGTTTTGATAAGTTGATACATAACGGCGCATAAAATAATTGTCACCGCTACAACTCCAACAGTTGTAGTACATGAGACGGTGTATCTTATGCAACCATTCAGTTATGAGAATTTTAATGCACGTTTACTGTCCTACATTACGACTATACAAAGCAGTTGAGTGGATTACCGATTCGTTTATAATCAAACGCAACGGAATTTTTGCAGCTCTTGTTCATAATATTTACCGTTCAGGTTTTGGCCAAGCATATCTTGTAATTTATAAACCCAAAGATTTGCCGTTTGACGAAACACAATTTTATATAATTCGGTTGTCCACCCTTTTTCGCTCCGTTTGGTAAAACTATTTGGCTTTTGATTAAAGATCCTAACTATATTCCCCAAGTTGGAACTTGAATGATCTTTTACTCGCTTACGTCTCGGTTTCAGAATGTTTGTTCAGTGTTTCAATTTTGTATTCCACACTTTTCGGAGAAACGCCAATACATCTGTGGACAACGGAATTGTATGATATGATCAAATCTTGCAAAACCTCAATATAACGATGTGTAGAGTTGGCGGAGAGATATTTAAGAATCTTTCCTCTTAGAGTTCTAATAAATCATTCAGCATAGTTTGGTTTGTAAACATAGTTGTCCCAAAAATTTTTAACATTTAGATGCATGAGCGTCTTGTCAAACTCTGCCTTAAATTCTGTACCATAATCTGTTGGTACCACTCGTGGCTATATGCCAGCACGTTCGACGATGCGCTTAAATTCATCTGATACTGCAATGGCAGGTTTGCTGTACTGCAATGTTTTACAGTACTGCAATGCAGTTTGTAAAAGTTCGATAAAAACTTTCCGACTAAAGATGCCAACGGTAATTAAAACATAACGAATTCTAAAATTTTTGCTCTGCACTTTGGTAGTGTAACGTAAATCAAATCTAAATCGCATTGATTGGGCACATTACATGAATTAACGTTTTACTTTATCCTGAGAATTCTCGCTATCCTATAAAGTTGGTATATGTCTTGGCTGCTGAGCTATTTTCTTACGCAGTGCAAATTGACATCAATACTTTTGTTTATTGCCGCTTTCCATAACTTATCAGCTGAATAAAATGATCATTCTGCTGATGGGGTATAAAACAGTTTTTAACAATTCTTTATCCACACCATTTATTGTCATAACGCGAAATTAGAAACCAAACACGTGGCTGTCATATATTATTACAGGTAATTTCCCTAATTTCTGGCTCTGTTATTGCCACCTGCTTTGAATTTTAGTTTTCTTGTGCGACAATTAGCCTGGCACTGATTGTAACGTTTAGCCAAGTAAGTTTTTGCCTGGGTGCTGAAATAATTATAGAGTATATAGTAATAATTGTATATAAAGTATTAAACAGTACTAAATATTATAAAAAACGACTTTAAATTGTATAACAGAAACTATGATAAGTACTGTTGGTAAAGAATATACATATGAGATACGATCGCACTTTGCTTTTGAAGCCGGGAATCTGGATTAAGCATATCTACCCGTTGCCAAGCATGAAGTTACAAAAACGAGCTGAGCGTCTTCTGTATCAAGTAGGTGTTTCTTCATCTCAGCGTACTACTTGAATTTTGCAATCAGTGCTTTCTTAAGGTGTCCCAGCATGACTTTGTTTCAGGATTTGGAACTTGCTGCGCAACATTATACATTATTTCGAAACATTTTCTACGCGAATATGTCTGCCTGATGACATTGTATAAATCCATGCGGTTGATATATATAGCTTTCTGAGTTTCAACGTACTGCTGAACACTTCTGAATCTTACACCATCAATTTTTCTCACCGCTGTTCGAAAATTTGAGAAACAACCCCAACCACCACTAAAGAGGGAAGAATGCTCTATTTATCGTCGGAGATGATAATATAGCCCTCTGCTGAGAAATTTAGTTCTCCAGGAGCCTTGCTTTCAGTTATTATTGTTAAAATGTAGTTGTACCTGTATGTGTGTTTATACAGGTTTTAAATTGTCTGCTAATCAGGAAAGCATAATATTTGTTGAAAAACAACTTATGGGTCAGCACTTTAGCCGAATACCTGCTGATGAGTCATAATTGGCAATTTGGCAAATCTGCACCTTATCTATTTTGTACCAGAACACCTATTTTTGCACTACTGTGTATGATACATTTCAGGACGACTTTATGAAGTCTTTACGACATAAATTGTACACCGAGCGAGAGTTTTGTTCCTGTATAATCACAGCCATACTATGATGAACAGTGCTCAAAAGGACATACTATGTTTTACATTAAATTTTACATTGTCATCTGCCACACCCATAATCACACGTTATGCACATGACAATCCCATACACAAAGCACACTTTTGCACAAATTTTAACCATATAATTTTTACAGTAGCATTACACACATTTTACACGACAAATTCACACCAAAAATTCTCATACAAGCTATACAAAAGCGTACGTTAATCAAACATTACATACATCAAAAAATTAATCAGTCGCTTAAGATGGAATCATTACAACAGATGTATGCTTAAATTGATAAACAGCTTTTTAAAAAGCGTTTCGTGGTCATAAAAATACGTACCGTAGTCCATGGAGGATTTTGACCAAAAACCTAGCACAAAAATAAAGAAAAGTGGAAAAATACTGAAAAAATGCATAGGTTCCCCTAGGAATTCGAACACTCGCGACGTTACGCATAAGAATCTAAAGCTCTAACCAGTCGACTATCGAAGATCTGAGAACTTCGTAAACTGCCATGCAGAAATTAAAGAACATGTTAACATGTTTTCATCATTTGGCAGACTGTATATTAAAATTACGTAGCAGAAACCTATTATTTTCGACTTTTGTATTTTCGACTTATGTACATCATAAACTTTGCTTTCGAGTTTTGTCAGAATTGTGTAAGAAATTTATTGCGAACCTTGGTTGAAATCCACTTCCCTCAGTTCCGAATATTGGGGTTTCAGATCCCTTACCGACAACAGGGGAATGGGTATAATTTTTATTTTAATAATTGTAATGATTTTACTATTTTAATTTTAACTATTTTAATAATTTAACTATTTTAATAATTAGTTGACGTTTTATAAAAATAAGTTTTAGCGGGGGGGCACCATTACCATTGGGGCTGTAAGTCATTTTTATGATTAGGAACATTAAATTAGGTTAAAACAACGGAATTACACATTGCACGCTTTTACATTTGCCTCTCCGGCTCGTAAAATTTGTCCTCAAAACTTTCCACGCAAAACGACAGAGATGTATCGCATACATGAAATACACACATATGTCACACATTTTAACAACCAAATTGTTCATTATTTCGATGCAATAGTGAATTCTTCTTTCGTTATCCAACTGCTTTAGTTTTCTTTTTAAAGTTATGAATCTTTCATTCGGAACGCACGGTCACACGTGGTTCAGCACACACATCAGCGGTGGATAACGAAATTGTCACTTATATTCCAGGACGTTGCACTGCATGCGCATTTGTTTAAGCACATTGATCGCGTATAGACCAGTTTACACTGAAGTTTTATGATAACCATTTAACACACTAATGAGCGGTCGTGCCGAATCCACAGATTTTGACGATAACCAGGTCGTTTCGACTCGGCAAATGTACTTGTAAAAGCGGTGATCGCAGGTGAATGTTGTAAATTTAAGATTTTGAAAACTTCTAACTTCCGATTCAGTCATACCAACCATCATACACATGTAATAACCACATTGACAAACATATAAGCAAGTTTCTATCATCTCTGTAGGTATGGGTTTAGTGGTCAGAGATACTTTCAAAAAATTGTTTTTGCCTATTTAGTAAAACTTTTTCAACGCACATTTTTACTTTAAAAGATAAAATCATTTAAATTTAATATTATATATTTTTATAATCCATTTTTCATTTTTTAATAATTTTTTTGCGAGAGAATGTTCTTTCTTTTATCACAAGGCACCGTCAGTGTCGTAATCTATAATCATAGATATGAGAATTAATAATATAAGAATTAACCAACAAGTAATTAAACACAAACAAGTAAAAATACAGTCACAATACAGTGTTATGTCATATAGCAGCTAAAATCGTTATAATTCGCAATATGCTAATTACATACAGTTTAATTTTTATCAATAATCACTTGCATTAGATTTTATCATACAATATTTTACGACATTACACATAACTTCTTAGTGCCATATTAGGTTTAAAAAACTATAGCATTATACCCCTTAGCTTAACGGTGTTTAATCTTATATGAACTGATTTTTTCCAATGGATTATGTTTAATCTAGCAGAATTGTAAATTAGAAAAATGATCACTCGGTACGCGATATCATTTCCACGAAATCAAAACCTAATATTTATCATGGTATTTCATGAAAAAGTAATATTTTTCCAGTTTATATTGAAAGTTTGTGACCACCAATACCTGCTTTGGATTCAGTTTATTACTGACTTTTAAAAATCCTGCTATTTATTGTTCGAATGTACACTGGATTCTCCATACACTGAAAATTTTACCGGGGATTCTGACATGCCATGGCTTTTTATTCACAGAATAAAAGTTGACAGTGAACGAAAAAAACTCCAGGGGCATGGTCGAATGAAGATGCACCGGAAAAATACGAGGACAATATATATGTACATTTGTACATATAAAATATAAACGTATAATTTTATTATATATTGTATATTATTTTGATATATTATTTCATATAAGATGATTTTATTAAGCATATATTCACATATTTCCCTTCACTCTTTTTTTAATTTTAGTTTTTGTTTGCTCATTTATTTCTTTTAGCCTGCAAATATTACTAACACAAAATATTTTTGTTGTATTTGTTAAATACAAATTATTAAAATTGTTCGCGAGCGATCGAGCGAGCGAAAACAAACCCACTCCAGTTCAATTAGCAGTTTTAACGATACCCTAATTGGATTAATTGAAGAGGTCCTTGAAAGAAAAATACGAGACAATGGCACAACATTTATCAGTTTTTTTATTTTAGTCGCTTGCCTTGAACCAGGTAGATCTTGGTGCCAAATCCACCCACATGGTGTCATTACTGTTATAAAGCTGCTT
Source organism: Trileptium ribeirensis (assembly GCA_030248225.1). Lineage (NCBI taxonomy): Eukaryota > Metazoa > Nematoda > Enoplea > Enoplida > Thoracostomopsidae > Trileptium > Trileptium ribeirensis. The sequence continues at coordinate 8,669 of JASANE010018785.1, forward strand.
ATTGCTTCATTCCATTCGAAATATGCGTTTTACGTTATGTTACCCTTAAAAATTACTATTTGAGCGGAGCTCGGCGAATCCGAGCGAAGCGTGTTTATTTTCTGTCTGGGAGGAAAAAAGTCGATGTCCGTTCGTCCGTTCGTCGGTTCGTCTTTCATGGATCTCAAGAACCACTGAACCGATTTTAAAAAACTTTTTTGTTTGAAAGCCTATCATGTCAGAGTGTGCATCTGATATTTGAGATTAAAAAATTTTGAGTGGTTAATTAGTAATTAGCTAATTAGTTAAGCTTATGCAGCTAAAATAGAGAATTTTGCAATATTTGTGTTATTTATTGAAATAGAATCGTTTCGATCAAACCATTATAGGGGTTTTGGGTCGAAGAATTCAAATATAATATTTTTACCAATGATAAAACCCTATGTGAGCGGAGCGAGATCGTCGAGCGAAGCGAGTCGATCGAGCCAAGCGTTTTTATTGTCTAGGTAATAATATATTCCCAAGACATTGAGTACGTTCATATTACTAATGTCGTCGCTCCGCTCAAAAAATGTAGTTCCACTACGGCTGGTTAAACAACTATTATATTAATAATACCAACCTGTTCTAACGCTTCTTGCTATAAACTGTACCGGCTATTTCCAATGAATGTTCTGAAGGCCCGCCTCTGGATTGGATAAAGTGAAACGATTCAAAGAATGCTGACCAGAGAATAAATATGATTTAGGATAATTTTGTAATGTGTAATTGTGGAATAGTAATGTTACGTGCATGCTAATGCTATATCATTATTGTGTCAGGAAGCGAGTAAATCAATAAAACCCTAAATTAACCGTGAAAATAACGTTAAAGAATTCAAACCGACACTTGAGAAAAATCTCATTTTTCATACCAAGTATGAAACAGAAGTGTGAAAAATATTTGCCATATAATATTTTTGACACTAGCAATGAGCCTATTGGCACAGAAACCCCCATATAAGACACTAAACCAACAAAAAACACACATTTAGGTGCATTTCCACGATTTTTCACCAAATATGAAATTTGGCGCCAACTATAAGCTTATAGACTCCAGATTGGGAAGTAGTTGAAAAACTTGTTATATATCATTGGAAAGCCCTGGTAAAGTTACTTGGAATAGGCCTACTAGTTTGCAGATACCTCGTTTACTTATTGAGAAAAGTCGCAAAAACTGGACGGGTTGCCCGAAAAATGGGCCAAAATGACGTCATTTTGCCCCATAACTTTTCCCACGAGAAAAAATTCAAAAATCCGGCACCGTCACTTCACCGAAATCCCATTGCGGTTCTAATGAGCTATCTCACATCAAAATCCGCCCAACTGTTTTCGAGATCCAGGTGCGACAGACACACAGACATACACACAGACAGGACCTCCTCAACCCCTCCTCCAGAGCCAAAATTGAAAATTCTCGTTCCACTCGCTCGCTTCGCTAGCGAGTGGAATGAGCTCGCTTCGCTTTCTCATTCCACTCGAATACGATTAACCACGTTTAAAGTATTTGATCGTAAGTTATCCCTAAAATACAATGTTAAATTTTTAAGGTCAATATTCCCTGCATAAATATCTAATTCGTTTATCCTCGACATATTTCCAATTCCCCTACTGTAAAAAACCAAGTCTTCGTAATTGCGGTAGATTTCGAATTTAATTTCCCAAACCAAGCATGCCGCGTAACCGGCAGAGTCATCTCCTCTATAATCATTCCACATCCGCAGGGCAACGAAATTATACACTGATTACACGGAAGTACTCTTCCCGGTATACTATCATCACAAAATACTGTCCCATCAGATGCAAAGGCATCCATTAGCCACTGACCCTTACATAAATCATAGGCCTGAAGATAGTATTTATCCCTAGTTACTACTAAATCGCATAAACTCTTAACATCTGAATCGCCATTGAAGAGACTTTCACATACTTTTTCTTCACACCGCACTGTAGGAAATATCATTGGACAGTGCAAATATTTTAAACAGATGCCATTACTTAACTGTTCTTTTCTTAAAGGCAAATACTAGCTACCTTCCATACTAACCCAATAAGACGATATTTCGGATTAACCTACAAAAATGCATAATCTCCGATCATATTTAACGCGCCATAATTCAAGTTCCATATTCTTTCTTACTACAGGTTTTTTAAAGCAATAACTGAAGACGAAGAACTATAATAGACCGCGTTAACAACGGGCACCCTATAATACATACTTATCTTATGTGGTTCATATATCCATCTCAAGCCAAGTTGACTAAGGTGATTTTTCAACGAAGCAAGTGTCTGTGTTAACGTAACGGTGGGACTAATTCTGTTGTAATATACACTTTCTCTAACTTTTGTACTGAACCCACCACAAAGTACATTCCCTGAATTTGCTCTTGCTATTGACGGGAACTAGATATCCACCATATCATATCCGCGTTAAAGTGCAATTGAACATAGTCCGACTGCGCTGTTTTATTTAAAGCTAGCCCTTTGATACTATAGAATTTCTAAATTTTCTTGAACGCCGCTCATTTTGTATAACATATCCTTTAACACATGTATCTGTTTATCTTGATTGTGAAATCTCTCAACAGGCAAATTAAACGACCGTTTACCCTCGTTATTTCATTAATAGCGAACAAACTGGATCGGAGGATAGAGGGTGATATGAAACCGCTGTGTAAGGCGATCAAAACGTTCGTGCAGCGGGAACGGAATGGGAAGGATGGTTACGAGCGAAGAATGACATGTAACGGTAATAATTGGATTTTATGTAAAGTATTATTTTATGTTTTTAATTACGTTTACTACAGCACAGCTTGCTTCTGAGAAAGAGCTTAATCTCTCACGCGTAAAAATCAATAGAAATTATTCAATAGAGTTTCGACGACACGGAGTTTTGGATAATGCTCAAGATTTCATCGAACAGCATATAGTTGTGCCATTTGAGCTTAGAATTGAATAGCCAAGCCTCTTCGCCTTGGTGTTGGTCACTGCCGGGTAATAAAAACGATGACACGAGTTGGACCTAGTCTTACTTCGAGGCAGTATCTGGTGATGGCTTCCGAAATGAACGTTGACTTTAGGCTCACTTATAATACAGTTATTGATAAGCTAGAATATTAAACCCAAAGTGCGAAATTGTTCGTGGGTACTGAGGTTAACAGTCACAGTATAAAAAGAGGACATCTCGGTGGATTGGCATGATTCATTGAGTCAATATTCGGCGGATATAATTTAGGAGCAGGAGCGGA
>JASANE010018788.1:0-18605 GCA_030248225.1 Trileptium ribeirensis
ATAATATCCTTGGAACAAGTACCCGGCACACGCTGACACCATGGTACAACCTGCCACATACATAATTACCTGTTCCAAACAGAGCCCGGCACCCACCTAATGACCCCATAAATCAAAACAGAAGACCAATGACCCGACAAATAAAATTACAGCGTAATGATTCGGTGCACAAAACGAAAATTTTGGCTCCTCTGTGTTCGTGCTGTCCCTACTATACTACTATAGTAACTTTGGTTTAAAGTTTTCCTTTTGATCCACTTTAATTGCGAGCGAGATTCTTTTCGGCTTTGTTCGCGCTCACCACTGTATCCATGATGTTCGTCTTCCATACTTTGTAGGAGTAGTTGTCCTTCGTGGATCTCGTACACTCCCGGATTGAGGTTGTAAACTGGGATAGTAATAACATTGTTTTTGACTACAGAAACAACATTAAGTATTGTAAGTTCGTCGTTGAACTTCCACAAGATTTCAACAAAAACAGAATAGCCTTCGCGGAATTGTTCCGGTACTTTGACCTCGACGTAGTTAGCCGAACATGCACGTTATTTTTTCTGTTACAGAACATTGGCAAATACTAATTGTCCCTGTGTATCCAACATAATTTTTATATTTTTGGGCATCTCGTCTTTGCGTGCCTAAATCGGAATCGTTTTTATCAGACTGTTAATTTCAAAATTACGGAATCAAGGACTATACCAAAATTTGGTAAAAAATCGTGGCCAAAAATTGTCAATGAACCGTGGTCCTTTACAATTATAACTCGAATTTTTCGAACTGTGTTCCCGACTTTTTCTTCAGCGAAGAAGTAACCAGCGACTTTTTCACAAATCATGTCATTAAAAGTCACTGGTTTAAGCTGCGTTGCGAGGAGATGTAAATGTTCAAAATGTCTTTTATAAATCTTCTCGCTTATGGTGGTAATTTGCAAGCTCCATTCGATTAGTCCCCGCACTGAGCGCCGATTATCGAAAATCACATCGATATAAAAAACTTGACCTAATGTTTGGTTCCTCGTAGGGCCCATATTTTTGAGCCTGAACAGCTTTCATTTCGAATTGTGGTTGACTCATGCATGAGTAAACTTAAGCTGCGCCCCTTACCATCCTCTTTTGACAAAAGCGATTGCTATTCAGTTGTACACTGAACACAAATTTCATTTTTGCGTTAGAGAACAGAAATTAGTCCGTTTCATATTCCACACATTATAATTTGGAAATGTTCGCGAACACACTGGTGTTAAAGTACAGGGACCGAATTACATTCGCTAATGGCGTTATGGAACAGAAAAATGTCGAAATAGGATACGGCTGTTGAAATTCGAGTTTTGTTCGCTAACAACGTTTTGTACATGGTGTCAAAAGAGGATGGTTGGGGGCGCATCTTAAGTTTACTCTTGCATCAAACTATTATCCATTATTGGCGCAACCGAAGTTGGAGCGGTTAACTCGGTAGGACTTGAGCGCCGCTGCGCTTACTTTAGTTGACTGTCCTTGCAGCATTTCGCTGTTCCTTATGTCGCGTTGTGGATTATTGAAAATTCACCGATGGGGTAACGGTTCCTGTTGGAGATTACCGCGGTGCTTAGGGGTTACTTTGAAGCTCCCTGCCTATGCCAACAAGCGCCCTCGGTGTGCTCTACCGACCACAAGGATTGCACTAGGTCGGAGGACACTTCCTATTGTTATTTTGATGTTGCCGTGCGTGCCCAAGGACATCCCTGAAAGTAAGTCTTTGATTTGGGTTCCGATTTTGTGGACCCGTTGGGCGTTGGGGTGTTGTTTGTTGTCGATGAGATTGTTGTGAGTGCTGCGGCTGCCATAACTACTGTGTCGACATGGACATTTCCAACATGGCTGCCATTGGTGCGAAACCTATTGTTCGCATCCTCAAGAGCAGCAAACTTGCATACGTTCACATTGCCCAAAAAGTGCGCATTGCGGTATTATATTCGTATTTGAAAGTTACCCCAAATATATATATTCAAATAATACAAATTTTGGTTGCCCGATTGCTGTCTTAATTCTATGTTACGGTAGCAGCGAATCGGAGGCCGTTATACCTATGTATACCTTACTGGTTTGACGTCCCGCGATATTTATTGCTACTATTTTGTTCCCGGAATCCTCTATTATTAAACCTTGGGCTTGGCAGTTGATCCCGCCTTCACGACTCGCGGCTTTCATGCAATCCATTGATGTCCTTTCGCAGCTAATCGTCGAAAAGCCTGATTGCGACTACCTTTGTGCCAACTTGTCAAATGTACGAAGTTTTGTTATTGGCAGTCCATTCATGAAGTCGTCTCGGAATCCGGTGGCGAACGTAATACCAAGAACTTTTGAATGAAATACGCACCAAAACAACCATTTTTGCGTTAACATTGCATAGGTATTACATTTGCACCAAAACATGACCTGACTAGGTGTATTTGGTTTAAATTTTGACGTTATGTGTACCTTTAGACTGTATACTGTATCATTGATTTATTCACAGCACCGCAGGACGAAATAGGTATCCAAAAACACCACAGTAAGCCTGAGTATCAAATGTTATTTGGGATATCATTTCTTAGTAATGCCATGTAACAAATTTTTTGTACTACTGTACCAAGCATTTTTGAAATTGTAGATTCGAATCACCCACTAATGATTTTTCCATTAATTTCGCAATTTGAGTATTTTAATTGTGGGAAAATCTGGTACACATTTTCTAATTTGGTATTTTAGTCCAACATATTTGAAAGGAAACTTGCACAATATTTTTGTTCCAAGTTTACTTTGCAAAATATTCTTAAAATTATAAGAAATATTTCGCAAATATATAAGAAATGTTTTTTTTCTGATTAAGACAGATTTCCTTTCCAGGCATCCTGGAAAACTGAGCCCCAAAATTTGGGACTTTGGTCATAAATCTTTGGTATTCAGATTTGCTGTAATTAGTTTGAATCAATATTCGTGTATATTTTATTGTTATCATTTATGAATTTGAGAGATTTGTTTTTGTTTGGCTCAACAGAACGCTGTGCACCTGTCACTTCTACGAGAGTTGGACAGATACTGTTGACTTCATGAGGATTTCGGATTTGGTTTCGAAATAAAAAATGCTAAAATATTTTAGAAGACTGAGTTTGAGTTAATGCTGCTTTTACCAGCCGTATCTTTCTAATAAAGTTCCAGATTTTATTTTCTTGCACTTATAGGTGATTGTGCATTAAACTAGTTTGTTACCTATCCGGTGATATGCAATTGTACTAGGGTAGAAATTTCAATTTTTGGAAAGAAAACAAAAACCGTTATCACTAGCCAAGTCGGGTTACCCAGCTGAACTGTCGTCTTCCTAGGAACGGTGCCCATGCGATTTCTGAAGAGCACAGAGCATATCTCAGACCTAAAGAACCGCTCAGCTTGGCAGCCGCAGGTGGGTTTTGACAGTGTTCGGCCTGGCTCTTTGAGTTGCACAAGTGTTTAATTGCTATAGGTCTCCCAGTGATAGTCAACCTGTGTGATGTATAATTATAGGAAATGAACTAGAAATGTCGTGCCTTATTTCCACTCTGACGAAAGCCCGATTAGCATGGCCTCATGCCTTGCTGAATTTTCTGTCTTCAGACTCTCACCATTTACTAGGCTCAAAAATACACACTATTCAATGCTCAAATGTTGCCCTTTATCACGTGTTCAAATTTTGACGCGGCTAGGCCCCCACTCTGTATCTATAGATTTGGAATTATTCCAATTCCGGCCAAATTTTGTTTGTCGGCTCCTTAGAAGACGAAATCACTCTGAACCTGAACCGAATTTTCGAAGAAACGAAATGTTTCGGCTGATAGTAAATTAATTTTCGAAAAGTTCTAAGTTAATAAAATCGATTTTTGAATACTCGAACATCATTATGTAACAATTCTATGTTTTGTGACTGTTAGTTTGAAACAAGTTAGCGATCAAATATGGTGCTCTGCAAGACTAAATACTACGCCGGTTGTGGAAGCATAAAATCAGAGTCAGCCTATTAATATACTCACTGTTACTCGATCATGACGGTTTTTTGAAGATAGAATGCTATGACCATCGACGTCTCTCCTGAATATTATGAACTAAGTTTTTCTTCGTGATCCTTTAATCGCTCAATATCTTATAATGTGGCATCGCCAATGATCGCCAATATTGGAATAACTGAGCGTGGGCACACTAGAGGCATGTCTATTTTTTTACGAAGTCACTGCTTTACGTTTTAAAACATCCTTATGTAAAAAAACTACTTCGTGAGTTACTAGCTGTGGTTTCTAGGTCAAGGCGTCCAACCGTTTATATTTGATAGTTTTCGCGCTCCATGCTCATACGGGTTCTGTTACCTCTTCACACTCACTGTTTCCGCAATAATACTGTATGTTTCAATTCACTTGAGCTTCCTGGCGCTCCAGGTGTATATGTCACCTATTAATTATCACGTTAATCACAGTATAACACAGATTCACGTTTAATCCTGAGAGAAACGCAGACACATCTACCACCTCACGCCGGCGAAAGAGCCACCATTTAAATCTAGAGCTGAACTGAATTTGTACGGTACAAAACTGAGTACGACGAGCTGTAACCCATATCGTCAGTACATTGTCGGGACAGTGTCGTAAACTGTCGGTGAACTAGTGCGTTTTGAAGCTATGTAATTCGTGGTCTCAGCAATTTACTTTGTTTAAAAGGAAAACTTTTCTGGTCTCTGCGCGATAAAATTTTACTGTTGATTTTAGACCAAGTTTTATGCCAGGCTCTTTGCGTAATGCTTGAGTATATATGCCAAAATAAGAAGAAATTTCATTTTAATGTATACCGAATCTCTTTACTTTCATTAATTTCACACATACCAATATGACCCAGAGTTAGCAGTGTCGCCACTAAGAGACACAATCAGGTATTAGAAAACTCAAATAATACCACAGTTCACTTGGGGCACTTTCATACATGATCTAGACGTCCAGCCCAATTGTGCGAAAAAGTCGAGGAACAGTCATTTGAGCGTTCGACGCTTGGGCGTGCACCATTTGAGCGTGCGACATTTGGGCGTGCGACACGACACTTGGGTGTCCGCGATATTTGGGCATGCGACACTTGGGTCCCCGCGACACTTGGACATGCGAAACTTCGGCGTCCGCGACACTTGGGCGTGCCATATTTGTACGTTCGCGATAGTCGACCGTGTGCAACGCCCGCGTGTCCGCGGCACTTGAGTGTGTGACACTTGTGCGTCCGCGAGACTTGAGCGTCCGCGACACTTGGAAGTACGATACTTTTGGGTGCGTCATTTAGGCTGCGCGAAACTTGGGCGTACCACATTTGGGCGTCCGGGACAGTTGTGATTGCGACACTCAGATGTCCACTGCACTTGGGCGTGTGACATTTGGGCGTGCGGTACTTGGGCGGCCGCGACACTGGAGCCTCCGCAGCACTTGGGAGTCCGCGACACTCGGGCGTGCGGCACCTGAGGGCGCGATACTTTGGCGCGCGACACTTGGGTGTTCGCGACACTTGGGCGTGCGACACTTGATCGTCCTCGACATTTGGGTGACCCCGACGCCTGGACGTACCTCAATTGGGGATGCAACACTCCGGCGTATGCGACCGCAATACTTCGTCATTCACACACTTGGGCGCGCAATACTTAGGCATGTGAAACTTGGGCGTGTAACACTTGGGCGTGCTACACTTGGAAGTCTGCGACACTTGGTCATCCGCAACATTTGGGTGTCCGCGACGTTTGCGAGTGCCTCTCTTGGGTTCCAACACTTGGGTGTCCGCGACACTTGTGCGTGCGATACTTCGGCGTTCACAACACTTGAGCATGCAACACATGGGCTTTCACGACATTCGGGCGCTCAAAACTCGGGTAGGCGACACTTCGGCATCAGCGACACTTGGTGGTCCGTGACGGCTAAGGGTGTGCGACACATGAGCGTGCGCAACACCTGAGCGTCCTGGAAAACGAAGGGCGCGCGACACCTGGGCTATGCAAATATATATCATAAATATATAACATTACGAAAAAAATCAGCACGAGTTGAGTCGAAAACAACTGCTTAGTTTAAAGAGATTGGATGTTTATGTGATCGTATTATACTGTTTTAAGACCCCGCAGCTATTTTCTAGAATGTAAAGAGAAATTAGCTGATTCATGATTTGAAACCAGCGCCATATTTCCTATTAAATGTAAGCTTCAGGTCAACTTTAGCTGAGGTTTGCTCCCAAATGTTAAAGTTTGGGATTTTACCACATTAATTATAAGCATAAGTTTGACACAGTACATTAAAATTTGTGGATTTTGCAATGTTAATTCATATGTTAAAGCAGTTTTATGCAAATTTCTGATATAAACGAAAATGTAGGAGGTAATGTTCATATTGGATTTTTAAATACGAAATTTCGGAAATTTTAGTAAATCAGTTCACCCTGCACTTGATTCTATTATTATTATCATATCTCCGACAGAAATTAAACAGCTGGTAAAAACGAAAGGAAACAAAGTGTGACTGGTCTTTGTTTAGTGATTATTGGGAGCTTCTAAATTTAGCTGCATGTACCCCGTACAAAGTACCGAAAAGACAATTATACTTTATACCATTTTCAAAAAAGACAACATACGGCCATTTTTAGCACATATGAATACATTGGAATTTCTGATTTCATCCCCCAGTGAGAAAATATGGAAACTTTCTAAGAATATAACTTACCAATAGAAATCCATGTATCGCGTGCCCAAGTGTCACACGCCTAAGTATCGCGGACACCTAAGTGCGGCACGCCTAAGTGTCGTGGACGCCCAAATATCGCGAACGTTTAAGTGTCGGGAACGCCCAAGTGCAGCATGCTCAATCGTCATGGACGACCAAGTTTTGTGGACGCCCCAATATCGTAGACGCCGAAGTGTTGCACTCTCAAGCGTAGCGGATGTCCAAATGTCGTGGACGCCATATGCTGCACACTCAAGTGTCGCGGCCCCCAAGTATAGCACGCCCAAGTGTCGCGGACTCCCACGTGTTGTACGTCCAAGTATCGTGCGCACCTAGGTGCCGCACGTCCAAGTGTCGCAGACGCTCAACTGACGCACGCTTAAGTGTCGCGGGCTCCCATATGTTGTACGCCCAAGTATCGCGCGCACCTAGATTCCGCACGTCCAAGTGTGGCGGACGCTCAACTGTCGCACGCCCAAATGGCGTAAGATCGGGAAAGATAGTCGCGTGGTTGTATTGAGAGCATATGTACTTGAATAAGTTTACCACACCAAAGGACAGTTACTTTCTTCGGATCTGCCTCAGCCTCGTTTAGCATCTTAACTAACTCATCAACAGCACTGAGTTCCGTCACTAATGGTCTTCTTTTCGTGCACTACTATTGGAACATACCGAATTCAACTGTACAGAGCGCTGTTATTCCGTTCACATGCAAAACTTTTTCGACAATGCCGAAAAAAGGACCCAGTTTATTTCGGTTCGCTTATCCTGTTGATTTCCAACTATAAACGCATCAAATTGGCTATCGGCTAATTAATTTGAGATCATAAAGTAGGTCAATTATTATATCCAATAAAACAGCCTGAGCCGGCAGTATTTTATCTGAATTTGGGTAAAATTTTTGTCAGCTCAAAAGGCGACTCACAATGCCAAGGACCTACGAATTTGAAAATATATCCACACACGTGTATATATATATTTACTTGGCGCTGGGTAATACAGAGCGCAGTGCCGCAGCTTTGTCAGGCAGGCTCTGGCAAAATGTTCGACTTGTGTACAGAAGCCCAAAATATTTCGTACTGATATAGCTTATATTGCTGCAGCGCATACGTTTTACAGAATATAAATAAAAGCTCCACCAATCCAAAGTTACAAAAGCATATCTTCGTTTACAAAAACAAAAGTTTCATTCCTGCGTACGAGTTACAGTCACTAGCTAATCTTAGCTTATGCAAATCGTGAAGCTTTTCACGACGTTCCCCCAGAAAAAATGCCCATAAATTGTTCCCCTAATTTGCCGGTGAGTTGCGAAGTAGTCATAGTTTTAAACAACAGTCAAAATATATAGTTTTATAACAATGTTTCAACGTTTTTCATGAAGGTGCTCTAACACAGAGCATTAAAATTCATACCAAAACATTGACGTAGCTCTTACACTGAGCATTTTATGGTCGTTGTCTATGCACCCACGACTTGATGCTAGTAGGGTTTCTTTTTAGTTTTTTATTTAGCCGTAGCCTTCGTGCCAGATCGCGTTGGACCGTTTGCCGCAGGATACAGTAGTAGAAACCCTGTTCGATCGATGACAATCGCTTACCGGCAATTAGAAGACGCGGGTGACGGTAGCTATAGAACCGTGAAAGCGGATGATCCGCAGATACTAGGACAAAATGCGACATGATGACACCTAATAAGAAACAAAAAAAACATAACAATGTATGTTTTCATTACTTCAATATTCAATAGAATCTAATCTCTATCAACTGTTTCGGAAGTGGGCAGCGGTTCATGGGCAACGCGGTCACCTAAGTTTCAGATTGGTGGGGTAGTTCCAAGGGATAAAGCAAACGCACTGGGCAATTGATCAAATTTCGATTCGCGGTCCGCAATGTTACTGTACGTACTAGATTGTCACACTGCGTTTCACTGATACAATAACACCCAACTTCCATAGTTTGCGTGGAAGGTTACTATCCTTAATCAGCACTACGGAGCCTAGTCTAGGCTCAAAATCACTAGCGTTGCGTATAACTGACCATTTAGCGTTCCGGCGAAGAACAAGCAAATATTCGGTCAACCACCGCTTCCAGGAATGATCCAGGAGCGACTGGATTCTCCGCCAGCGCAAAATGAGTTCGGAAGCTGTCAAATTCTTGCGGAGCAGAAAACTCTTGGAGTGATGCTTTCAGACGAAATAAAAAGTGATTTGGTGCTAGTGGTGGTTCGGAAAGTTCAGAATCCACATCACTTAAAGGTCGTGAATTTACAACAGATGCAATTTCACATAATACTGTTTGCAACTCTGTGAAGTTAACACAACGCGTATCTAAAGCTGATTTAATGCATCGTTTAACAGTACCAATAAGTCGTTCATAAAAACCACCCATCCAGGGCGCAAACTGGGTGGTAAACTTCCACCTGATTCCATGTTTTGAGGCAAAGTTCTTCACCGAGATATCGTCTTGTGCAGAACTCCACAAGCTGGAAATTAGCTTCTGCGCAACATGAAACTGTTTGGCGTTATCCGACAATACCAGTTTCGGATACCCATAAAGAGCACAAAAACACCAAAAACAAAACAAAAAGTCAGTAGCCGACAACGACTCAATGACTTCCAAATGAACCGCTCTCACAGCGTTGCACGTAAAAAGGCAAACCCATACTTTACTATAGTTTACCCCGCTAGCCTTTCTGATTTTAAGCGGCCCCATATAATCGATACCTACAGTATCAAATGGCTGTTGCCTGGTGACTCGGAATTCAGGCAACGGAGGAAAATCGGGTGTTCGATACGGACCTCCCTTTAATATACGGAACACATAACAGTTACGTATAATACGCTTAACTTGATTGCGACCATGTAAGGGAGTCGTACTTGGGCGAGAGTCTGGGAAACTCCGCTATGAAAAAGTTGTTCATGGCAATCTTTAATGAACAGATCGGTGAAATGTCAGCTTTTAGGCATCGATATTGGCTGTTTAGCTTCTGGCGTGGTGTCAGCAAACTGCAAGCGCCCACCGCATCGAATAACACCGTCTTCGTCGATAAACACGGACAACTGTTGCATAAATCGATGCCGACCAGCGCCTTGCAGAATATCAGAAAAATAATATTCTTGGATCTGCTTTATCCAATATCGCATCGAATTGGCTATTTCGTCTGAATCAAGGCAGCCTTGTCGTCGATCTCGATTCCGAGAATTGTTTAAAAAGCGATAGATCCACGCAATCACTCGCAGCAATCGACTCAGGCAGGAATAGTTAGCTGGTGAAGTGACATCTGACGTTGCCGTAGATGAACTGGTCAACACGGAAAACTGAATAGGGGACTCAACGAGCAGCGTAGCATCACCTGACACAAGTGTTATTGAGGAATCAATATTTGGCGGCCATTCCGCGCTACTCTTCATAAGCCAAGCTGGGCCATTCCACCATTTGCAATTGCTTTCAATATCATCCATATAGCACCCTCTTGATGATAAGTCCACTGGATTATCTTTGCTCGAAACATATCGGTGCGCAATTGATGGATCAGATACTATTTCTGATACGCGGTTTCGAACGAATGTCATAGTAATGTTTTTCTTCTGTAGCCAATGCAGCACGCATTGCGAGTCTGACCACAGAACCTTCAGTGAAACCGGCACTCTGAGCTGAGTTTCAACAAATTTTAAGAGCCGGGTGCCAATTAAAGCAGCTAATAACTCCAACATAGGTATTGTCAATGGTTTCACAGGAGCTACGCGGGATTTCGCGAACACCAAGTTACAAGATTTGTGAGCACCACTAGTCGCCTTTAAATATATAACGGCTGAATACGCTTTTGATGAAGCATCGCTGAAGCAATGTGGTTCTATACTATTATCGTTAGAAATGTCACAATTAGCAATTCGACGTTTTACGTTTAACGTAGATATTCTTCGAAGACTGTCAGCACACTTTCTCCAGTCATCCGCTATACCGCTGGGAAGCTCTTGATCCCAATCAAATTTTTGAATCCACAATCGCTGAATTAACATTTTAACAGTCACCGTTATTGCAGAAAAGAATCCACAAGGATCAAAGACTTTCGCTATGGACTTAAGCATTATGCGTTTTGTAACTTTGAGTTTGTGATCTTCTGTAAATGTAGAACATGTCAGAGTATCGATCTTCGTATTCCATGACAAACCCAAAACTTTGGTGGTTGTGCCTTCACCTCTGTCGTTTTTGTCAATGACTTGCTTTGTAGTGTCATCGTTAGTGTACCACTGCCGAAGATTCATCGACATTTGCTTGAACAGCAGCTTTGCATCTTGATAGAGCCTTATGGCGTCCTCTGTGTTTTGTTGACCAATTACAATGTTATCAACATAAATGTTATTGCGAAGTTCGGACGCAATCTTCATATTTGACTGATCAAGGTGATGTCTGATCGTAGCTGGTAACAAAAAAGAGCTTAATACCACTCCAAAGGGCACACGACAAAATCTGTATGCCACCAGATTGGAGCCTGTAGCCGGTTTTGATGTATCTGTTACCCACAGAAATCGTGTCGCGTCACGGGCACAAATTTGAAGGCCTACCTGCAAAAAGGCTTTCTCTATATCACTGGTCAAAGCGACCGCCCATAGCCGAAACCTGATTAGCAAACCGTAGAGGTCGTCGAGTATTATTGGACCTCGGAATAAGCAGTCGTTGAGACTTGGGCACGTTTTGGATGCTTTGGCCGACGCATCATACACTATGCGTACTTTCGTAGTGACACTGTTTAGGTCTAACAACACAATGGTGCGGAATGTAATGCTGTTTCCCGGAAGAATTAGCGCTTTCCACTTTTTCAATGATTCCGCTCTGCTCTTGCTGCTGAATAGTTTGATCATATGTTGACAAAAGGCTCTCATGTTTGCCGATACGTTTCAGAAGAGAGACCAGTCGACCTTGAGCTAATTTTCAATTGCTAGGAAGCGATAACGCGTCAGGTTTCCAAGGCCACTGAACAAAATAGCGGCCATTCTCACAAACGACAGTATTTTTGAATAATTGCAAAGCTTCTTCATTGTTTGTTGTATCACTTGATTCTTTGATGCCAATGTCTTCTAAGCTCCAGTATTTCTCCAGAGATACTGCTTCCGGAACTTCTACATCGTGACGTTCTGGCATTCCACCCAAAAACAAAGCAGACGCCGAATTGCTATTGTTCGACATTCCAATACGCCCAGTAGCAATATAACCGAATTCAGATGCCAAAAAAAGCAAACCATCGCCGCATGTGATACGCTCACATCCAATCAGATCGTAATAGTAGTCGCTTCCGATTAAAATGTCAATTGTTACTATTTCAGGAGAACTAGCTAACGGTTCGGCCAATAGTATATGATTAATCACTGGGTGTTTGGCAACATCAAGTGGCAACTTTTGAATAGGGCAAGATATGGTAGGAACAACGTTTGCGATAATAGGTTTATAATTTCCATCAGGCTTTAGCAATTCAAGTTCAACTGATTTGTATGTCGCCGTTCTTCGTTTGGTGTCAGAAAAGCCTGCAATCGAAATTACCTCAGTTCCACGGGATGTCGCACCGATATGATGTGCCATCGCTGAGGTGACAAAGTGCGTGAACAGCCTGTGTCAAACAGGAGGCGTGCCTGCTGACACGTACCAGCTCCCTGTACTTGCACTAGTGCTGTCTGAAGGATGACAGCTTCGCCATGCGACAACAACGATGAGTTAACAACCGTTGAGACGCCGCAAGAAGGGTTTATTGCATTAATTGTCGAGTCAACAAATTCATTAGGCGTCGCGCTTCCACCAAATTTAGTTGGACATAAACTTCGATGATGGGTTTTACTTTTACAGTAAACACACGGGCGACTAGATTGACAGTTTTTAAGAACATGACTTGTTCCCAAGCATAAAAAACACAGTGCTTTCATACTGGCTTTCCGTGAGGCAAGATCTGGATATCTGGTGCACTGATCTGCAAAATGTTTAGCATTACAGAAGATACATTTCGGTCCCGTGTATTTCGCTTTACCCTCAGTGTACAAAGCGGCGCTTGTTCCGCCAAACTGTGATCGTGATATTGAGGCCGCATATCTTTGTCCGCCTTTATTCTGAACTTCGGAACGCATAGCGATCGATTTATCTTTAGCCATATTTCCTCCAAATGTTCGAAAACTCATATCACGCGCACGTATTTGCTCGCGTAACAGTTCTCGTAAGTTCGCAAGCGACCATGCCGCAGCCCCGTTTTTTTGATGTAACTCCATCTTCACGTAGGTTGGCAGTTTGGATAATATAATAGGCGTGAAAACTTGCCCAAAGGTAGCTTCTTCAAGGCCGAGCGCGATTAAGCTCCGAATGTGTTTCTCACAGTCATCATATGTCGCTTGCAACTTGTCTGTGTCGTGAGTAGCGATAGGAAGCGACAGCATTGCTTCAAAGTGTGAAAACACGGTCAGTTGTTTGTTGCCATAGCGATCGATAAGTGCTTCTACAACAGCATCGTAGTTGTCTGAAGTAAGGCGGTAGCCATCAACGAGTTTAAGGGCATCCCCAAACATGAAACTGCGTAGATATTTAAATTTATCTACTGCCGACATGTTTGAATTATCATGAATTGTACTGGAAAAGCTGTCCCAAAATTCAGACCATTTCAACTGGTCTCCGTTAAATTTAGCCATCTGCAGCTTGGGTAACTGCACTGACACTGTTTTTGAGTCTACAACTGACTGATTCAATACATTGCTCGATACCGCTGCTAAATTAGCTGACACAGCTGAGTCTTGATACAGCCGTATTTTTGTGGAAAGCGATGCACTCGCTTCTAAAATTGCATCGTCTTGCTCAGCACATCCCTGGATTTCCCCATCGACATTCTCAGTGGTAGGCATGTTCATCAAAATTTCATCGTACAAGGCTAATAACCGAGACCGGTAGTCAGCTAACTTAATTATCATAGTTTGTGCTAACTGCGCCAATTCTAATGTATCAATTCGCAAAATGTTATTTGCTTTGCCTACTTCTTTGTTACAATTAACGCGCAACGCAATCCGTTGACGTTTACGTTTCAATAAACTCTCTGCATCCATTACTATTACCGTTTATCAAAGGATATATAGGTATACTCAAGCGATCAATTCAATTTACATCACTAAGAATACTTTTTAAATGCGAATGTGCACGTAATATATGTTTGATTTAGTGATTTAAAAATTAATAATTCTGCTATAATTAGGAATAGGTCAATGATTTGTTCTACTAGTTAGATTATAAAATTGTCAGAATGTCAGCACAATGAATGCATATTCTTGTTCACGATGACAAAACATGTGCTGCTAGTGTTTCCATATATCACAAAGAAAGCGTAATATCCGAATGCCTTACACAGGCATGTAAGTTTTGCATTTCATAAAAAATCTACGAAATTTGGAGATTCTTCGATGTCGTGTCATAACGGCCGATTCATATAAAATAAAGTTTCGGTTTTTTCTGACTTTGATTGAGTTAATTTTGAACCTGATATAAGTTTAAAACGGAGTGTTCTGTTTTTATGAATAACACGGCGCTGAACATAAATGAAATTGAGCAAAGAAAAAATGAAAATTTTTGATAGTGCCTTTCACCCGACTAAAGCATTTTTGACTTGCTAGGCATCCTACCCACCTGAGTGGCGTGGATACGTACAGGGGCGTCGCCAAACGCTAAGGGGCGGGGCGGCTCCCCACTTCTTGCTGACAAACGTGAAAAAATCAACTGCTGGGTATATAACAAAATGATTGTAGACGATCGCCCTCTCCTAGTTTTCTGCCGCCATCCCTCCACACAATTTTTAAACATCTTGCGACGCCTGTGGGTACATATTTAGTTCAATTTAAATACACGATGGAAAAACCTAGGTGAGGTATTCAGCGTTAATTAAAAGTTGTCAGTGCCAGTTATGACTCGTTTGGTAAACTACAATTACACACACGCGCATATAAACGCCGATGTGGGTAGGATTTTATATCCATAGCGGCTTCCCAGCGTACACTAAATTTCAAGAAATGTTGCCATTATACAAACGAACAGGGTCGAATTGTATCATATTTATTCTACGGCGTATAAATAATCAAGGAGACGCCTATAATATAGAAGTAAGATCGTGCTTGCGTTGCCCTTAATCACAGAGCCCAGTGCGTGCTCACTATACGCAAACTGTAGAAGCGCAAACTTATAAAAACGAAAAACTTGCACATGTCGGAAGCCCAGAAATTCTGAATGTGACGACGCGCTACGGTAATATACCATTTACACGTATATACTTGGTTTTGGAAATATTTCTTTCAAGGAGTGAGCTTATAGCATAAGTGTCAGGGTCAGTAAGTTTGGGTAGATGATTCGTTGCGAGGCACAGCCGGGCGGAGTGTGTCAGTTGAAAACCAATAATGTTCCTATGTTCCTAGTTTTTCCTTATTTTGTAATTTCGCTCCTAATTACTAAAGTTTTCTGTGTGACTAGTTGACTAGCGCGCACGAGGAGGTAGAGAAGAAATATGATCGACCTTCACGAGGTTCGACCCTTATGGAGGGTAACCACGCCCTACCACTGCCTATGGCTTATAGCATTTTATCTGCACTTATCCTACTTCTTTATGCATCATTTACCTTATAAGTTTACACATGTCACCGGGCCTATTCAAGCCCGTGACTAAGAGGTACATCTTCACACAGCAAAACCCGGCCATTTATAAATAAAATAAATAGCCAAGCACTAGTACGTTTGTACTAGCCCGGAGCGGCTGTGTCACAGACAGTTTGATAGCCAAGACGGACTACTAAAAATATGTATTGCGTTCAGTTTTAACAGATTGTGTTACAGAAAAATATTTAGTTCTAGACCCAAAAGGGCAAGAATATTATTATATACTTAGTAGCATAAATACAGGTAAAATAGATAGGTAAATGTTACTATTTTCATTATTTTTGTTTGCCGAGTTCTAAAATCAAACTTAGCAGTTATGTATAACACGCTCCTTGTTGCATGAAAACTGTACTGTTTTAATCGAAGGGACGTTTTACGTACATACAGCCATATCATCATCAATTCCCACTATATCATGATTTTCCATTGCCGTTAATATATCTGTAGCTTCTAGAGCCAGCCCCAGGCCTCGTGAGATTTTAACTATTAGCTTATATATTAATAGCGCCTGGTCCGGCCCCAAAGACGTCGCAGTGGCTATTCGCGGCAAGTCAAGCTTCGATTTAAAACCGCGGCAGACTGTGACAAAATCCTGCCCTGCTGCAATCAACAAGGTAACCGGTGCACAATAGGGAATGTGTGATAGGGGCATATTCTTGGCCATAAAATACATTGAAGTCACAATGGAACCTTATGAACGATATACTATCACCTAGAGATATAATTCCAACCATTTATTAGACCAGAAACAATTTCTGAGCAACATTATGAGTTACGGCAGAGTTCTCGAATTTTAATCTGTTGGCGGTTAGTCATTGTTGGCATCTGTATCTTCCAGTGTAGAGCTGAAGGTATAGTGGAACACCGGAGCTTACATTGATGAACATAAGAACAAAATATACTTGTCACTGGCAAAATGTTTCATTTCAGTTCTATGTCTTTAGCTTTAAATAATAAAGTGTTTTCACAATAATTGATGTTTCAATTCCACTCCTATATAAAGCTATAGCAGTATAAAAACCAAATTACCGTCACATATTACTACTCTCACGCACATGCGGTAAAATTTGAGCTAAATTATCGAAACATTTCCACTATATACGGGTCCAGGTAATCTATAATTTAACATGATGAGTTATAAATAAAAAGTCATGCGGTTGTTTTTCGCAGAATTTGACATCAAGCGTAATGTCACGATATAGGATGATATTTAAGTTAGCAACACGTGTGTTGTAAAAATTTCAGTCATACCGACCAACTAACAAAGGGACTAAACTCTGGGCACTTTGCTCCGAATATTTAGCATTGGGATTTGCCAGGGTGTAAAATTGTGATGTATGACATGAGATTCAACGCACATCCACTGTGAAAATTTATACAAATCATTCTGATTATCAAGATACGGATCGAATACATACACCGTGAAAATTTACCCAAATCATACTGATTATCAAGACATAGATCGGGTATAGCCACTGTGAAATTTACCCAAATCGTACTGATTATCAAGATCCAGATAGGGTACATCCACTGTGAAAATCTACCCAAGTCATACTGATTATCAAGATATAGATCGGGTATAACCAAAATTTACCCAAATCATACTGATTATCAAGATCCAGATCGGGTACATCCACTGTGAAAATCTACCCAAGTCATACTGATTATCAAGATATAGATCGGGTATAACCACTGTGAAAATTTACCCAAATCATACTGATTATCAAGATCCAAATCGGGTACATCCACTGTGAAAATCTACCCAAGTCATACTGATTATCAAGATATAGATCGGGTATAACCACTGTGAAAATTTACCCAAATTATACTGATTATCAAGATATAGATCGGGTATAACCACTGTGAAAATTTACCCAAATCATACTGATTATCAAGATATAGATCGGGTATAACCACTGTGAAAATTTACCCAAATCGTACTGATTATCAAGATATAGATCGGGTACATCCATTGTGAAAATCTACCCAAGTCATACTGATTATCAAGATATAGATAGGGTATAACCACTGTGAAAATTTACCCAAATCATACTGATTATCAGGATCCAGATCGGGTACATCCACTGTGAAAATCTACCCAAGTCATACTGATTATCAAGATATAGATCGGGTATAACCACTGTGAAAATTTACCCAAATCATACTGATTATCAAGATATAGATCGGGTATAACCACTGTGAAAATTTACCCAAATCATACTGATTATCAAGATATAGATCGGGTATAACCACTGTGAAAATTTACCCAAATCATACTGATTATCAAGATATAGATCGGGTACTTCCACTGTGAAAATATACCCAAGTCATACTGATTATCAAGATATAGATCGGGTATAACCACTGTGAAAATTTACCCAAATCATACTGATTATCAAGACATAGATCGAGTACATCCACTGCGAAAATCTACCCAGGCCATACTGATTATTATATTTTTATTACGTATAGTCATACATATTATTATTGTTCCCGTTGATAATGTTCGCTTGAAACTTTCAGACAAATCTGGCACCCCGCATTTTTGCGTCACATAAATATTAATAGTGTTGACATTCATTCATTTCACAATCACTTCAAACGGCTACCCAGCAGGATTTTACAGCACAGTTTCAGCACTCCGAAAACCGAAATTCCCAAAAACAGTGAAACAATTCCGCTAACGTTTGACAATAATGTGTCTGTAGAGTAAATTGGTATTTTTTCGAGGGCCATTGTGTTCCATGGATCCGAAAATAAAGCTCGTACATTAGCTGATTCAACTAATTTGGCAGGCTGAACATATGTTTTGCTACGTATATTAACATTAACGGAATATGACCACGACCAACATGGCTGAGGACACTCTGTTAAGCACAGTGTTTCAGCTGAACCAGTGTAGCTATGATCAAAGCAGCTGCGTTCTGTACCAGCAGAAAAAATTGAGCAAAGTGGACTGTCGCGTTTGTCACCATTATATGGTCGGCCCACTCCAGGCAGAAACAGCTTACAACCAACATTACAAATTTTATCGAACAGGCAAAGACTCAAACAATCAACGTGTGCTGTCGAATTCCACAATCGACAAGGTGTATTCGGAGTGTTATAATTGTGAATTCTGAATGCTTTTATATGGAGCTCGTAATATTTATTTGGTTCGATAATCACTACAGCGCCCCGTGGAAATTTTGTCGCAAGCAATACGTAACTGAACGAAGTACATA
>JASANE010018789.1:0-60840 GCA_030248225.1 Trileptium ribeirensis
ACAGGCTTAGGGAAAAGAAGAATAACCTATTATACAATTTTGTAACAAAGACATGCTCTACTTAGTTGCGCGATTGACTATGTGGCCAAGTCTAAATTAGAGTTACGACGTCGACGATCCAAACAAATTTTTGTTATTCTTTTACGAATTATATCTTGTGACAATTAATAGATATATGGTTGTTTATTACATGATTAGGTATTACGGTTTGCAGTTCAGCTTCTTTCAAATAAATAATGCTCAGTTTTCACCATCGTTGGAAACTCACCGACCGCAGCGCTTAATATATATTTCAGATAGCGCAACTAGTATAGCGTTGCTTGCAATTGATATAACTTATATTTGACTCGTCTGACTTTAGTTGCCGTTTGTATCAGCACATTTCATTGAAAAACTTTTTACATTCAATTGATACAGAATTTTGTAGATCAACATGATGTCAGTCAAGACTTGTGACAACTAATCCAATGAATGATTTAGAATGTGATGGAAACTCGACACTTGATTCGCTCCGATCCGTATCACATCACAAAACTAGATATAAGTTCATAAATACATGAGGCTACGCCGGGGTCGCTGAGTTGAGAGCCGGAGTATCTGGAGAAAAATCTGAGCCATGGATTGTAAAGTTATAAACTTAATTAAAGTCATCGTTAACCAAGTAATTAAGCTACAAAGTAAGCGATAGATACTCGATAATAAATTATCAGTTGTGAAAGGTGTATTTCGACGGTTCAATCGCAATACGGTGAACACATTAAGAAAAGACTATGGTGGGCTTGTAGCTTTCACGTTGAAAAATATAGTAATGCCTAATGATAGCACTTCTGTCAAAAATTCAAACCAACATAGGCAGCCGCGGGTGAATTGTTCAATGTGATCTTCGATTTTGAACATTTGAACGGTGAAAATGTGAATGTTCCATTAAACGGCGTTACGAGAAAGTTTTAGGCGGAAAACACTCATGAACTGTATGGGTTGACTAACTCGTTAGAGAGGACGGCTGAAACTTTTTGCTGTTGCTAAGTTTTTGCTGTAAAAAGCTGTTTTTGCTCATGTAAACTGGGAGGTGCAACAACTAAAACTGTGTCTAAGGTCCCCAATATACACCACTCGTTACGACACTCATGACTGTGTTATGCCTGATTTCAATACGCGCTACTGTCTGGCTGACATGCGTCTCCTATGTCTCACACAATCTCAACTTGTTACACTAATAACTGGTATAAATCATTTTTGCTAAAACACTGACCACAGCGTTATTAGGATTTCATTATGTTTACATCAATTTGGCACGTTTTATATTTTTTAAGGTATTTTAAATTCGAAATTGTGTACGAGATTCATAATCTATTTCAGTTGTATGAATATTGCTTGTAAGACATCATGAACCCACGTGTCGTTTAGTCACTTTTGAGCTATAAAAGTTGCCAAAATACAAACGTAGGTTAGGCTAGATTAGGTTAGGTAGGATATAGGGTAGAGTCATCCAGACAGCCGCGACGAACCAAACGACAACTGATGATAGAATATGTATATATGTGTTTGGCAAAGACAAAAATTATAAATGTTTTCCGCGCCCGAAAATCCCCGAAAAGACAAAACAAGACACAAAAACGACCCATCTTTCGCTTTGGGTCTCTCCCGCTGTTGGTTCTCGTCGACATTCTTCACTTTTGCTAAAATACAAGTGATACTGTGCCGAGCCAAAAACATCAAAGGCTAAACCGCCGCCACAGACATTCTTCACTTTACGATACCACGGAACGGACATCACAACTCTATGTAGAACACTACGTTTGGGTGTGCTGCTAGCTACGAACGCTATTAACAGTTTGAGACATGACAGATGTTTCCATATTGAAGATAATTCAAGCTTTAAAATTTTGGCACTACTCAAATGACGAAAAGGATTTTGAGCGCTGCACGAACGGTCGGACGAATGACGGAATCAACAAACAACCGACGAGGACTAAATTTAGCTAAAAAGATTGAGAACAGCAACATCGTGAATATATTTAACAAAATAAATCAAAATCTTCAAGAAATAGAGCTAAGAAAAACTGAAATGTTAAAAAATAAATATTGTTCTTTTTCGAAAACCTGAAATTTGCTGTTAATACCATTTGGCGAAACCATGACAATTTCAAACAGTCTTAAATTTAATAAATATTTGCTTACAAATAAATTCATAGTGACAATAAGTAACGCATGAAATGCGTAATATATATAAAAATGTATAAATATCTCAATTCTATGAATATCAATACTAAATTGTTAGTGTAGGCGTAGACTTAGTTTTTAAAATTGTATGGTAAGATTATGCATCATTTACGATAAGATGCGTGCGCCAGAGCCAAATGATGTCGCGCGTCCAGCTCAACTAGTTTGGGTGAACTATAGCTTAGCTGGACTACTATGGTAAATTTTGATTGCTTAGCTAGTCTTAATGTGACAAACAGGGAGTTTAGCTAATCTCAACGTGACAAGCAGAGCGTCCGGCTGGACCGTCAATTGAGAAATTTTATTTAGTGCTGTGCTTAGTGTAATAGCATTTTGTTATAACACCATTTTCACACTTATTCTAACATATATATTTGTTTTTCATATATACAATTAACGTTTTTAGCAGTGTGCCGCCGTTGGGGCATTATTTAGATACGTATAGTAAAGAATAATGTTCGCGGACTAAATGCTCTCTGGCTTAAAAGTTATCTAGGCTCAGCTGAACGCTCGTGACAAGAGCACAGTCCGGATCGACAGACGATGACAAACGCATAGAATAGCTAGGCTATTCAAAATTTTAATAATCGAGTTGGACTGACTGCGTGACATAGTAGCTAGCCCATTTCAACTAGGGACATAATTAGGACCATGCGCCAGAACGTTATCGTAAATGATGCATTATGTGCATTCATGCACGAGGTCTGAAGTGCAAGGGGAAGATGACAACTTTTTCGGGAAAGGATGTCTTCGCCTTCCCCAGAGGGGTGAGGCTACCTGTCAAGGAGATCGGCTTTCGCCCTGAGCAGAGGTCCAAGCCTCAGGGAATAATCCCCCTCTCAGCTATAGGCATATGCCTATAGTTTGCGTAGCTTTTCCGTTTCAAAAATTGCTTTGAAGATATATGTTCTAAAAAATAAGAACTTCGAATAAATCTGTACGTATTCTAACCTGTTAAGACACTGGTAGGATTATTATTTACACAACAAGCTGTTATAGTCACAGAAATAATGGTGAGTCTAGAGATTTGAAAAATTGATGTCCTTAAATACGCGGTCAAATGAAATGAAATGCCTGAAAGTTCAGCAAATTGTATAAAAAAGAAAATTTTTTTCAGGTTTTTAAAAGTAAAGATAGGTAACAAGATAACCATAGCTTTGTCAAACACTGATAAACGACAGGCTGTCTTAAAATTTTTTATCTATAACAGTTAGGTTTATTCTAGGTAACTGCTAGTTATGATTATGTTGCTGCGTGATTTAAATGTAAACTGTGGGAGTTATGAAGCAATTTTTGTTGTCTTTATAGGAGATAAGAAGCTGTAACACCACATCGATTAGGACATGAGCTGTCGTGCGAAAGACGATTCTAAAAGTATTATTGTTTTCTAGGCAGTATCCGCCAAATTTGAGCAGTAAGCAGTTTGAAATTTAGTCATTGCTGCGTTCATGCTTTTTCCAGCACAATTCATTTGGACTTCTCCAATTTATTAGGGCGAAGATATGTGTTACATTTTAAGAAACGTACATTGCAACAGAGACTACCCAGGCTAGTAATGCAGAATCCAATAATGATAAGTTGGGTTGACTGACGCGTAGCGCTACCGGTCTGTATCTATCTGATTGCGTCTTGGAGTGTCTTATTCCAGCGAATATATGAGTTCATGACATATAAAAACATAGTTATATAAACATGCACTGCTGAAAACTGTAGCTACACAAGACCTTCTCCGCTCTCAGGCTCCGGCTAAATCGATCTAATATAAAGGGTGAAATTATAGCCCAAACTTTATGTCTATGTAAGTTCACGCAGACCTAAAGTAATTTAGGACCATAGACAAGACGAGCTTTAAGTTGAAGAGATGAACCCCAAATTACAAAGCTTGAAAATTAATAAATACCACGACTCCAATTTTTGCTTAAAAAACTCATATAGCAAATTCCTTTAGTACTCGCTTCTCTATCCAAAAATAATTAATAAGTCAGGGGTTTTGACAGAAGAGCGCATAAAATGGGAAATCGTACCGGTTCAACGGTTGGTGTCCATTAATGTGAATCAAACAAATCATGATAAATTTAAACAATACAAGCACGACGGTCCCAGCGAAGACATTTAGTGTGTTAAAACTTAATTACTAAATAATATGTGTTAAAATTAATTCCAAACATTCAACAGACTAATTCTTCATATCGTAAGTACGACAAAAGATTTTTAATAACTTGTGATAATTAAAGTCATAAAAATAAAAGAATAATTAGCAGTCGATGAGAGAACTAGGTTTTAAATTTATGCGGTGGTATCTCAAGTGTATGTAAGTCTTGCCATGATCTTCTATCAAGTGTATGTAGGTCTAGCCATGATCTTCTCTCAAGTGTATGTAAGTCTTGCCATGATCTTCTTTCAAGTGTATGTAAGTCTTGCCATGATCTTCATGGTTTTGGTAAATGATGGTCTTGGTAAAACTTGGTGGTTTCAGATTCGCAAGTGACTGCAAAAATTCAAGATAATGAAAATGTGTCGATTCATAAACGTATCTGTTAGATTTCATATCACTTTGGAAAATATGCACCACAGTTCGGATGATCATGAAAAAATTAGGCCCATGTCACCTTCAGGGGTCGTACTTTGCATGAATAGAAAAAAATCTCAGTGCGGAAGGTTCAAAAGGATGATTCGCCAAAATTTTAAAGGTGACAAAAATTCGTTAAGGTTACGACATTTTCCGCATGTTGAGATGTCCAACAAATCAACAAAACCGTTATGAAATCAAACTTATTTTTTCAATGCAGAAAATTAGGCCCATGTCACCTTCAGGGGTCGTACTTTGCATGAATAGAAAAAAATCTCAGTGCGGAAGGTTCAAAAGGATGATTCGCCAAAATTTTAAAGGTGACAAAAATTCGTTAAGGTTACGACATTTTCCGCATGTTGAGATGTCCAACAAATCAACAAAACCGTTATGAAATCAAACTTATTTTTTCAATGCAGAAAATTAGGCCCATGTCACCTTCAGGGGTCGTACTTTGCATGAATAGAAAAAAATCTCAGTGCGGAAGGTTCAAAAGGATGATTCGCCAAAATTTTAAAGGTGACAAAAATTCGTTAAGGTTACGACATTTTCCGCATGTTGAGATGTCCAACAAATCAACAAAACCGTTATGAAATCAAACTTATTTTTTCAATGCAGCAAACAGCTGATCGTAACAGAATTGTTTTGCTGTCATTTATGACCTTAAACGGCGAAATTATAGATAGCCTTTTGTGACCTAATGACTATAAAAACATCGTTTTCGGTAACATATAGTAAATAATAACAATAGGGCTGTCATAATTTAGTTTGTAACGTTTGGACTGTTTACATTTCTAAATATTTACAACTGTATCTGAAGTATGATAGCAGTTTTGCTGGAACTGCAGCAATAAAGTTGTTTTCAGCTGGGTGAAGTTTTTGAGCAAATTAGACAATTTATAGGATTTAGATATTGTTTGATTTCATTTAGAATCAAGCTGTTTAATTGTATGGATAACTTAACTTAACTATTTAAATATGTATATCCTGCTTATCTTAAAGTATAGAGCTAGCAGAAATCAAACACCTAGCCTTCAGTATGCGCCGCAGATGTATTAACCACCACAGGAATGGCCACGCTTGAATCGCTTGGTGATTTATGATGTTACTTACTAGCAAACTGAAGCTTCGGTGGTGGTTATATTGCGTGATTACTACAATTTAAACAGTGTTGAATGACTGCGGAAAATTTTATAAGGCAACGCTGAACTTTATTGAAATTAAGAAAAATTCACATCTGATTATTTAGATAATTAACACTGTAATAGTTAAAGAACCAGCTTGAAGGGATCATTTTTCGCAACTCTTTTGAATATTGCCTTCAGCAAAATCGCCTTATAGTTTTAATATAAATATGGCTTTTTTAAACTGTTGTGTTAGTCTTACTTATTATTGTTCAAATGATAACGTCATGTGTTTAGCTCCAGAGTTCAGTGACACATAGATCCTAAAAGAAAGTGCAACTGAAATATGTTGTACTTGGACACAACTTAGAGCTACCTAGGAATGTATATATTTTGTTGTTTCGCAGGAAACCGGTGCGCGATAAATGATATACGAACTATTTGAAAGAGCACTTACTTTTTATATAAGTGAACAAGTGAACCATTCCGACTAAATCGTATAAGCGACTCGGCATGAGAACAAGCTTGAAACTCATTTTTTGTAATTACTAGTCCGTTTGCCTCTGTATACCTTCTTCTTCAATAATCCCCACAGAAAAAGTCAGGATGGTTTAGATCAGGAGATCGACCAGTCCATTCTATAGGGCCTAGATGCCCCAACCAACGGCCAGGGAAGGTTTCGTACTACCAACAGCACACATCAGTCGCAACATGGGAAGGCCCGCCATTCTGAATATAACGAAGACTGTCAATATTTGGTAACTATTTATCTTACAACATCATTAGGTAGTTGTCTGAATTTACAGTACCATCAAGTTGACTTTGTTGTACTATAGACAATACTACAGGAAATAGCAGCTATCTCAGCATTACCAGATACCGTCGGTGGTCTCCCTATTTGACGAAAGTCAACTGCGGGACCTATTTGATTAAACCTTATATTAATTGAAGCAATAGTTTTATAATAAAGGGCTTTGTACACGAATGTCGGGACAATTGTCACACAACTTCACACATATTTGGTTCTGAATACAGCCTTATTGCAGTTATTCGATGAGCCAAATTAAGTCGAGTATCAAACATTTTGCTATACGTATATGTTCTGTTATAACTTTTGAAAGCATGACGGTTGTAAGTATGTTATGTCAGTCTCTGTAACAATTTGAAGTCGGGGCGTCACTTATGGGACGTATATTATTATAAAAGATTATATATCAAATATATCCTTTCTCGACGTTCTGGTCATTGGATGCTTTTCATAAACACTCATACTGGAACACAAGCATTTATGCACAGTGTTTGAGGTCGCTCAACAAAGTAACTTCAATTCTGCGATACAAACCAGTCCAACAGCCCACACTTTATGCCTTTATAATCTACAAACGAGTATATTCTATATTTGTAAGTTTGCAACACAAGGTACCTTCAAATATAAAGCCTACCGTAAATTTTTGCACACACATTTCTAGATTCCATCTGTGCATTGGAGCTTGAAGTGTACTAATGTTCAAACTTTTAGCACAAAACTTGAGCTCAAATTTGATTAAATTTTGATCAAAATTTTATAAATATTTTGCTGGACCACCATTCTAATTAAAAATGAGTCTACTCGTCATGCTTCAAATTTTTAGCTAAAATTTTGAGCTCTAGATTTTTCTAGACACGTTCCTTGTCTCTCAATGTCTAAAGCGATAAAATAAAAAAGCTTGAACAATATTTACAAATTCAAACTCATTGAAAATGCTAAACAGGTGCTTTCAAGTATTGATTAAAATTTTAGCTAAATTTTGAGCAAAAATTTTGGATGTGTGAACACAGCATTAGTTAATTGTTGAGTTTCTTAAAATCTGCATGTCCGACCTTAATCACTCAATGTGCCATGCAATAAATGTATAAGTGCTAGCGCCGAATGTCGTACCAGAATTGTAAGGATCTTTTGCGCGGTTTCTTAAAGAACTGCGTAAAGCAAGAGGATCACAGACAAGGCACGTTCAAACACGTGTCACGCGACAAACATTGTTAACGCAAACGATTCGCAATGTACGCTGATGGCAATTGGCCGCGGAAATCAACAAAGAGTTAACAACGCCACACAAACACAACCGGTCTGTTCTATTATTGTTGATTAGTTCTTTCGCGCGATCTCACTGAAATTATTTTAAAACTTAAAAACCACCTATAAACCTATAAATATATGTTCCTATAAATATGAAATTCATACAACTTTAATGAATCACTGGTATCTCAGTAAAATCTCGTATTGACGTTTGTCGAAGCGAGAGTTTTCAATCTTTGGGTCCAATATCATGGAACCGTCTTCCAACGAGCGACCTAAGTCATCTCAATCTAACACTGCTACAATTCGTGAGCAGGCTGAAAACGTATTCGTGTAGTCATTGATCGTATTTATAAAAAGCGCCTGTGTAACGTTTAACGAAACAGGTGCTATATAATCGTTTACTGTTATTAGTTATAACAAACAGAAATTGAGTTGTGGAACGTAACAACTAATAAGTAAGATGTCACGTTCTTCCGGAAGCTATAATTACATTTTTTACGGAAACTGGTTGATTATTAACAAGTTGTTTCGTCGTTTAAAGATCTTATGCTCAAACGCTTTGCTAAAAGAAAAGAATTTTTGGTCACGACAACTACGCTGTCAATTCTACAAAAAAACACACCCAGTACAAGTCTATTTCTGAATGTCGACCATCCAATATGAATTTATAGTTTTCTTTCATTATGAGATGTACAAAAATAGTCACGTAAAGAATTTTTTGTTTATATCTATAATCAACGTATGATTAAAATCAACAGTTATGCTTTTTTGGCATAATTATGTATCATATCAGGTCAACTCAGGATATCATTTCCAGTTTAACTAAAAAACTGCCCAGCTAAAATTTCATACATGAAGCATACTGGATCACTTAATGCCTAAGTAAATATTCGTAAGTACGTTCGTTCAGAAGGAACAGATCTTGTCTAGGCTTAGTGTTAGAAGATTCTGTTAAAGCGCATGAAGCAAACAGCTAAACTTGTTGTAATTAGTTTTGGTAGATAAATCCATTCGTATATACATTAACATTTCACATGAAAACGTAATTTCAAACACTTGATGTTGATAGAATTGACCCGTGTTTATTACCATTTAACTCATTTAAGAATATAGAATAAGAAACCCACTGACATAAGCCCACATCTATACAGCAGTTTGAACACAACCAAAAACGGTCAGTAATGGCCGAATGGTTTTACAGGGTCTTATAGCCGACTATCTCCAGTTTGCCCGGCAGTCTGACCTTGCACCTTTTCTAAAATGTATATGACATGAAAGTCATCCCGAAGGCTGTAGACAGAGTTTTTCGATATTAACAATGTTCTCAGATACGGCCCCAATGTTTGTTGCCCAGAAATTTGAAAAGCAACTTTTTTGCATTTTTGATAACTTTGAATGCGTGAACACTCTTCAAACTTTTCAAGGATATTCCTGTAACCAATCACCGACAAGATTCTTTAGTTGAAAAAGTTTGAGCTCAGATTTTGTTCTCAAATCTTGAGCAAAAATTTTGAGCGTGTGAACACGCCGTTACAATAAAAAATGCTGTGACATCTTTGCGTTAAGAACAACAATCTGCAAACACTATCAATAAACTTTATCCGAGACTTGCGTTTTCATGTGCATAGGCAGTTAAATCTTGTAAATTTATAAGTGTGTTATTATTTCTAAGAATGTATGTAATTACTGCCCACTAAATATGCTCGAATCGCTTTGTTTAGGCTATCTCACTTTTCATCATAATGGAACTTTTGATAGTTGCGTCAACACCTGTTCCCAGTTGTTCACATGATCATGGTACAGTTTGTGGCTGATCATAGACGTAGCCACGCGAGATGGGAGATGTATCTCTCATGAGCTTTTTGTTGGAGAAATTTTTATGAAAGTTGATTCGAAAAAATTTAATAAAATTTCGCAGCTTCCGGCAATTTTATTGCAGAATTCTAGGTAGTCAGCTGCAAGTGATTCCTCACCAGACTTTATGTGGTCGAAATTTACTGAAGCTGACACGTAAAAAACGCAAAAATTAGTACTTCATCGCTCTGCTTATTTTACAACTTGCTAGTCATAAATTAGGCTCTTAATTAGACTTTTTGCGGGTGAAATTTATTGATGTTGATAGGTAAAGACCGCAAAAATACATCTGTTCCTCGCAGAGCTTATTCAAAACTTAACTAGCCTCGAATTATGTCATGTTCCACACTCACCGGAAATGTTTATTTCCCTTCGATGTCATTAGCACATCTTGACCATATACAGGTGCCTTTGTAGGTAGCGATACCAACACTGAGGGTCGCACCTCCTCCCGCTTGGGAAATTTAACAACATAAGCAAAATCGCAGAATTACGAGGAAAACTTATGGAAAAAAATGGGAGAATGGAAGAGAATTTCTAGTTACCCACTGGACTACACCACCCCGCCGCGCATCCCCGGAGGAGCCATCTACCCCGTGAGCGGACGGTCGTTGGGCACCTAATTTGCATTATAGGCATGTAGTTTACTCCAATCTATCAAAACCTAAATCCCACTACCTGTTTTAAAGCACATTTCATGCCTCTCAGCCTGGCTTTAGTTAGACAAGCGAAAAAATAACGATATAATTTAGGTACTCGGTTGCCAGCCAACACAGGAGAAAACAGTCCTAACTAAACTGTAAAGTTCAGAACGAATAAACACGATAGTAGCAAATATTGCAACAGCAACTGTAAACGAGAATGCGAGCAAAATGCAATAAAAATGAATTATTGCCAATATTGATTTGTTGCAAAGTTTTAATATCACAGCTTTCAGCTATTTTCACTGTCAAAATCTAACGTTATCGGTAATAATTCAATTAAATTTATTGCATTCGTCGTCGCAATGTGTGCTGGCGCGGTTTAACACAATTATTATTTATGCAGTTTTAGTTTGAACAACAGAACGATATTGCATAAACAATTTAAATCAATGCTCATGCAACACCACACTCAAACATCCTAAATAAAGATACCACATCTCATGGCACATATGTAGATTTTCTACAGATTTCGCAGCAATGGTGTCAGAAGTCGCAACCCATTTGGTATTCAGGTACACCTCACAATAGAACGTTATAAGTGTCTGAGGCTCCCCAATGATTTTACTGTATATAACTACACTATATATCAAGGCGTAACCAGAATTCTGCTACCGGCACAATTCAGGTTCCGGCTCTGGCTTAATTTTGCCAGAAACGAAGGTCCGGTTTCATATCGTATTTTGTAATAAAAGTTTTTCATTTTCCGACAAAATTAGCTAACAAGCTAAACCATAACTGTAACACTATTCTTGATGCTATTTTACAACATAATAAAAGAAATATATTCTATTTTTACTGGAAAAGTTACCGGAATTCAGGTTCCTGCAAAATTTGGGTTCCTGTTCCGGCTTACAGCAGGAAGGAAGTTCTGGTTTCGTGACATTTAATTATATGTGTAGAGTATTTAGCAATAAAAGTTTTTCATTTCCCGACAAAATTGGCTAGCAAGCTAAACCATAAATGAAACAGTATTCTTGATGCTATTTTACGACATAAAAAAGAAATACATTCTGTTTTTACTGGAAAAGTAACCGTAATTTCGGTTCCGGCAAAATTCGGGTTCCTGTTCCGGGTAATTGCAGGAACGAATTTCTTGTTTCGTTACCTTTAAATATATGTGTGATGTATTTAGCATAAAAGTTTTTCATTTCCAGATAAAATTAGCTAACAAGCTAATCCATAAACTGAAACCCTATTCTTGATGCTATTTTACGACATAAAAAAGAAATATATTCTGTTTTTGTCGCTCAAAATACTTTCAGTTAGCTCTTTAATTTACTGATTCACATTTATCGACGTCTATTAAACAGTTCATGAAACGCAGAAAAATAACGCAAATCCATCTTGAGGAACTCCATGGTCCAGGATTTGTCAACTATGCTGTTATTTGAGCTATAGACCATCAGTCTCTGCCTAGTAACTTACGACAAACTATACTGTTCAATGTGTCTGTATCAGTTAAATATGCGTGTGAGACTATAACATAACACAATTTCGAGTATTTGACATTACTGAGCACTGTCAAATAGTAATTCACATGATGCCATAAGTCTAGCTGGGGCAAGCATGACTACTTTGTGTTTGTTGCTTATTTTGTGGTTAGAAATTGAATTTACTAAACCCTTTTAGGACAATAGCCCAGCAGTATATTAGAAGAATCAGCACTATAATTCTCAGCACATTAGTGGATCCTTCCCACAAGCATGGATAGGTGGAGCCTACTTGTTAAGTGGAAGTATAGGTGGTGTCGATCGAGAAACTGCGAAATCTTAAATCAGCTAAATTACTTGTTCGTATCTTTTGTCATGTCTTTTTCAGTTAATACACGATACACGTGGCAGTGTTAAACGCCTTTTTATAGCGGAGCCTAGGTTTATGCGCTGAGACGTTGCGAAAATAGTTAGCTTTTTGGTTTCGTGTTACAAGCTGAAAATCTTGTGATCATTTCCAGCAGAACTTTCTTCTCTAGTCATGTGGGATTTGTTATTGATAATCCAGTAAAAAATTATAATACATTGTTGCATTAATTTGGCATTTATAGACCCGTGCAGATAGGGGTAATAGCACACCCAAAGTACATTGAAAACAATAAAACCATAGTGTTTAACTGGTAAAATAACCATATACCCCATTGTTCATCCCCAAAGAAGCTCATTAACACTTCGTTTAATTTCAATAAAACCACAGTGTTTAACTGGTAAAATAACCATATACCCCATTGTTCATCCCCAAAGAAGCTCATTAACACTTCGTTTAATTTCAATAAAACCACAGTGTTTAACTGGTAAAATAACCATATACCCATTGTTCATCCCCAAAGGAGCTCATTAACACCTAGTTTAATTTCAATAAAACCACATTGTTTAACTGGTAAAATAACCATACACAACATTATTCATCCCAAACGAAGCTCATTAACACTTGGCTTAATTTTACCTTATTGGTAAGAGCAGGTTCCGGTAAAAAATTGAAGTTCCTGTTCGCGTACCGCGTCCGGCTAAATTTCGGTTCCGATTTGTACATATACTTATACACATATGTATATATATGTATATCGGTTATATAGTTGCAGTTACATGATTGAGCGGAGCGTTTTTATTTTCTGTCTGGGAGCAAAAAAGTCGATGTCCGTTCGTCCGTTCGTCTTTGATGGATCTCAATAACCACTGAACCTATTTCAAAAAACTTTTTTTTGTTTGAAAGCTTATCATGTGAGGATGTGCACCTGATATTTTAGAAGTTTCGCAACTTGCCAATGTTATCATTAATTAAGCTAATTAGCTAATTAATACCCTATTTAAGCTCATAACAGCTTAATTATTGGTCGTAGAGTCGTTTCAACGGCATATACGTTGAGTTTTCCATGGGGAAATAAGAAAATAGATGCATTGTACATACAGGAATAGTATAGTACGAATGTTATAGGCAAAATTATTTTCAGACTCCGTGTCCTATGATTTCATTGCTGTGCTTCGATTACCATTCATCACCATGCTGTATAAGCCATGTGACGTTCTTTGTCTTGCTTTTCGTTCGAACGGAATAAAACTATTCTTTCATTTACTCATTGTTGTCTAAGTAATAATATATTCCCAAGACATTGAGTACGTTCATGTTACTAATGCCGTCGCTCCGCTCAAAAAATGTAGTTCCACTACGACTGGTACAATAAATATATTATTGCATTTAATGGACGCTAGTTTGCACAATGTTCAACGACTCACATGATTGCATCGGTTCGTTACCAAATTACTATTTGCAAAAATAAACTGCAAAAATGTTTTCCAAGTTTTAATAAATATATTGTACTTGTATATAAGATCGATGTGTCAAAATGTACGGATATTGTGACAAATGATCATTTTTAGGTACAGATATATAATTCCACTTAGATACACTGATTCAAGACTTGGTTGTTTTAGATATTATAAGAAATGCGTAAGGTTTTTTGGCATGGATTAAAGCTGTCTCTAACTATGATGCAATCTGTATGTATATTTCTTTGCTATGAAAGTGTCATTTTTGACAAGTGTATGACGCCTGAATGCGAAATGTCATTTGTCCAACATAATCGAACGTAATTGACTAATTTGATTACAACATGAAATAAATATCCTAAACGTACTACCTGTATTTACCTTTTGGCCCATGTCAACTTTAGGGGCCGGGCGTTATAACGTTAGAAAAAAGAACAGCTTAGAGCGGGGGGTTCGGGGAGAGGCAGCCCCCGACTTAGGTTTAGGCTTAGTGTATGTCTCGTATAAGGATCTTAGCTTACGATAAGACTTAGACTTAGTATATCGAGAACGGCGTGG
Organism: Trileptium ribeirensis; assembly: GCA_030248225.1. Taxonomy (NCBI): domain Eukaryota; kingdom Metazoa; phylum Nematoda; class Enoplea; order Enoplida; family Thoracostomopsidae; genus Trileptium; species Trileptium ribeirensis. The sequence continues at coordinate 14,349 of JASANE010018789.1, forward strand.
CATGCATTATACTTCGACCGCTAAAGTTGACATGGGCCTACCTTTTAATCAATTAACTTACTCAAAGGCCGCTATTTATAGCGTTCAAAGTTAGCCGACTTACTATATCATAAATCACGGTGCATTATTAAAGCAATGATTTAATGTATAAATATAATTATATGAACAGGCCATGATGAACGCTTGAAAAATAATTTGCTTTACAAGCTTTGTGAAGTGGCACGGTCAATTTTTGCGTGATTGCAGTAAAGGCGTGTTCACACGCTCTAACTTTTTGGTCTAATTTTGAACTAAAAGTTTGATTAAGTTATGATCAAAATTTGACTGCAATTTTGGCCGGAAAATCGCAAAATTTCAAACTTTGAGACCAAACTTTTAGCTCAAATTTTTTCAGGTTACGCATCATCTCGATGCTTGTCTACAGGAATATCCTTGAAAAGTTTGAACAGTGTTCACACGTTCAAACTTATCAAAAATGCACAAAAGATGTTTTCAAACTTTGATCTTTGATCAAAATTTGAGCTTTTTTATCAAAATTTTAACAAAAAATTGAGCGTGGGAACGTGGCTTAACTCAAAAACTGGCCATGTACAAAGTTTTATGCATAGTTTTATTTTCTTTGATTGAGCAACTGACTGACATGCGAGCTTTCAAAGACACCTTGAACATTCTTAAATATAACCAGTTTGTCAATGGTATTACCATACATGCTCAAGGTCCGAGGTCTGTAGGTAGCCGGATCTTCGTGGGAGGGAGAGTGCGATGCCTACGGCACCTATGTGTTCGGCGCCTGCTAGAGGAGAGAAGGTTATGGCACCTGCACCTGCCACGGGGATCAGAAAGGAGCGTTACAATGAGTCAACCAAAGCGCGATAATTACATAGCTATTACATGTACAATCCAGACCTGTAGCAAAGTGGAAGCAAGTGCAGGTCAGGCCCGTAGCCAGGTACCGTGCAGGAGGGCGTGCCCCCTGCACGGTACCGGCCCCTAATTACAACTGGAAAGGTACGATAATGCGTGCCTCCCTGAACGATTGAAGTGCCTGCCTCCGAAGACGAACCGTTGGCTTCAGGCCTGTTGACGGTAAGTGGTGGCACTACCTTTAGCGGTTAACGTACGTTGCGCACCGTCATACCATGCTTGTTAATATATCTTTATTATATGACATTGTGCATACATGATCATAGGGGCACAGGTGCATTATCCATCCTGAAGATCACCCCCTAAGCCGTTCGGAAAATTTTGTCAAATATAGGCAAAATTCTGGGAAAAATGAGCAAAACTTCGAGCAAATTCGGGCAAATTTGGGGTAAAATTGGTAAAATTGGTGCCAAAAACTTTGAAAATTTGAGTTCCAAGATATTTCAAACATTTATCCGCCTTGACGACCTGCAACCCCTCCCCCCCAAGCACCCGCTGTCCTCCTCTGGAACACCGGACATTGCCCATGTATTGACATTATATGCCTTAAATGCAACGATGTTGCTAGTAAGCCTACATGATATATCCCTGAATAAATCCGCTATTTTGGTTTATCTACTAATTAATACTAATATAAATCTTGATAATTTTAAACTCCAATAATAATAATTTTATAGTTTCAATTTAATGCCTGATCAAGCCTACAACCACACAGGCTCTCAGCCTCTATTATTTTGCTGATCGAAGCAATATTTTATCCGAAGATCTATATTTTAGACATCCAGACAAAACATGTTACGACAAAAATTTATTTATTAACGCTAAAATGTACGTAGGCACATTTATATCGCAAAGGGTCATTAGGATAGCTCGTAAAAGTAACGATTATTACGTTAATAAATAAATATTGCGCGACTCAGCAGAAAACTAAGGCCTTCTTAAAACCTGACTAACTAAATAACTAACTCAGCAAAAGCACACATATTTACTTACATTGTTGTTGGTCCCATGTGCAATTGATAAAACTGCTGTGTGACGGTGACAACGAAATATGGTTACTCTCTGTGCGCCTATGTTTCGAGGGTAATATTTTACGTTATTTATGACCAACAATGGTACATTATCTTTATTTATGTTTGACACACGAGAAACACCATATAACTACAGATTTATGTTCTAAGTGTATGTGTACGTGTATATATATATGTGTGTTTGTATGTGTGTATGAAACGGCAGTAGTGCAAAATATGCAGCATAACATATTTTTGTCTCGCATGCCTGCTGTGTACGTTGCAAGCAAAATCAATTATTTATTGACGGCAGGGAAAGGGTAACTTTTAGTCCCGTTTGAGTTTGATAGGACACACATCATATTCGTGTGAGTATATAGCACTATATTGGTCCCGTAATTAGATACATCATAGTGGTAATAAAATATGGGTTTATATACCATTGTTTACGCAACAGTCTGCTATAACGAAAGCATGAATATCATCACAACTGATAAATTGCTCAATGTCAGTGATACATTGATTTAAGATAACCGTTGCCAGCCATATTGCGCAAATACACGATTTCAGAGGTCATTTGGTTCAATTCAAATTTATTCCTAATTCAAATGTTACAGCAATAATTTCTGTAAATTATAAACGTAATAAAAAACGTCTATTTTACGGCAAAATGATTAATCAGAGCAAATTTGCAAACAGTGTAAAAACGTATGAAGAGCAGATATACGTTTGAATGTGGTACAGCTCTCAGATATTCTATCTTGTGGCGGTTAACCCTTTAACTCTTCCAGTTATTCGACGCAACTAATTTACTTTTCAAAGCGTTGCACTAACTAAAATTCAACTGATACAACCAAATGTACGCGTGTTGTTGTCGCTCTCTCTTTGTGAGCAGCCTTAAGTATCCGCGTATTAGCTTTAAACTACCTCAATGGAAGGTTAAGATGGATTTCCCTGACTGTTCCCGGTTCTACATATAAGTATACATCGATACTCAAATTGCAAATTAATTCAGGCCGCAAAGTGCTGGTATAAAGCTGTTTTTATTACCTAGCTAGGCTTCAGGATGTCTTATTTGTTTTTGGTATTTTCACTTTTTGTTTCTAATATTAAAGTTAAATCTACACAGTCTTTTGCAAATTGGACTCTGGGCGACGCAACTGTAGTTTGGACAAAGCCAAAGTAGTAGATGCTACAAGTACGGGACAACGTGTTTGCTATGAAATAGTATTAGAAATGTTATCCTTGTTTTCTTTAAAGTGTTTACGTATTTAAAGTGTTATCCTTGTTTATGTTATCCGTGTTTAATACGAGAAATTGCTTATGTTCCTAAGTACCGTTGTGCCTTTAGTGTACAGAAATTTTGAGGAAAATATACAATTTTTGTACCAAACCCACAGCTTTATAGAAAAGAAACATAACCCATTATAATATTTTGCCACAAAAATAGTCTCCTAGTTGTGCCTTTTGTTACTTGTGGCTATGCACCAGCAGAAAATTTGAGGAAAATATACACTTTTTGTACCAAACCCACAGGTTTATAGAAAAGAAACATAACCCATTATAATATTTTGCCACAAAAATAGTCTCCTAGTTGTGCGTTTTGTTACTTGTGGCTATGCACCAGCAGAAAATTTGAGGAAAATATACAATTTTTGTACCAAACCCACAGGTTTATAGAAAAGAAACATAACCCATTATAATATTTTGCCACAAAAATAGTCTCCTAGTTGTGCCTTTTGTTACTTGTGGCTATGCACCAGCAGAAAATTTGAGGAAAATATACAATTTTTGTACCAAACCCACAGGTTTATAGAAAAGAAACATAACCCATTATAATATTTTGCCACAAAAATAGTCTCCTAGTTGTGCCTTTTGTTACTTGTTGCTATGCACCAGCAGAAAATTTGAGGAAAATATACAATTTTTGTACTAAACCCACAGGTTTGTAGAAAATTTGCCACAAAAATAGTTTCCTAGTTGTGCCTTTTGTTACTTGTGGCTATGCACCAGCAGAAGGTTGTGTTATGGACGGTACAAAGAAATTTCTATTCTTTTCTAGATTATATTTTGTGGCGGTGATATATTGCCAATATTGCCGCATGAGTAGTCATTAAAATATCTAATTTTGGGTTTGCTTTTTCTTTTATCTTTTAGTTACTTTTTTCAAGTAATGTTGAAGTTCAATTTTCTTGGTAATTGGGATTTCGCCGACTGATGCACTTAATGTATGTAAATTAATATAATAAAAGCCCAACGGTAGTTGTTAACATAACATCTTATCATCAAATTGCGTGTCATGTTAGTGTTCCGATTTATAACATTCAACACAGCTTCATATGCTATTTTAAAAATTAAGGGCGATACTTAGCTGGTTAAGTATATATAAGAATCATTTCTGTAACTGCTGCATTTAATTTACACAAAATACACAATATGACATGATTATCTATTTCCATGAACAATTATACTTCACATGTCATTTTGGTACAAGTAAAAATGATATAAATCTCGCTTAATAGACCAAGGTTGGGTTTAGTATATCACGGGAAAGACGTCACATTACTCTTTGACCTTTTATATTGATATTTGCCTTTTAGGCTTGTCTTTGACTTAAATCTCCATGGATTTTTAGAAAGAAACAAAAATTTACTGAAACTTCGTAGAAAACATGACAACATATTTATAGTTTATGAACGTCTAGAAAAATTGTGGAAACAATATGTCAGTGGTATGCAAATGCATAAATCGCACTGACATTTAACACATTTGAAAGTTAACAGTGTTGGTGCAATGCATTTTGTGTGTTTATACGATGTATTCAGTGGTAATTTACATGTATTTAACATACAGTAACCAACCAAAATATTTCTTATTTTAAATTAGTATTATAGAATTATAGATTTAATAAAATTTCAGTGCTAACTTAAAAATACAATAAATTTAAAGCTTAACCTGAAATACACCTATGCAGCAACGGTGACAAGGTATTGTGTGTTAAAACTAAATTCAATGCTACGTAGTGTATATTTATCTATCTCAATGTGAACCGTGAATATGATATACAACTAATAACTAAAGGTATTACGGTAAAATATAACCAAGCCTGTTTTTCGAAGGATTTTCAACAGAAACGTTATAGAGTCAACTCCAGTATTTGAGTTAAAACTAATTTATACAAGTCTAAAGCTACGATGCTCCTATCTATGGAATGCTGATCTATATAAAAATATTCTTTATTATAGAAACGACATTGGGAAATGTCGAAACATTTACAGATTCGCACATGTTTGTTGATGAAATTATTGTCGCAATACTCTTATTGTGCCATATATATGTCTTGTGGTGTAGTGGATATCGGTACGCCGATTTATTCTCAAATCATGAGGTCGTGTGTTTGAATTCACATAATCTTTTTGTGTCATGTGATAAAAGACTCACGGTGCGATACCCACCGTAAAATGGGTACGTGCTTGCCAGGTACTATTCCTGTACAAATCACTATGTATATACATGATACAGCGTTACGTCCTGGATAAACAATGAATTTATTAAAAGTATGGGGTTATTTATTTTTAATTTGCAAGACATAAATAATTTACTATTATTAATACCATTAATTAGCAATAGCAACTGCTGCAATATATTAGAAAATTACGAAAGTATGTGAACAGACGAAGTTGATAATACTTGGATTCATGGCATGAGTTTCTAATCCAATACGCATACGGTTGAAAAGAGATAGGTATTAACTACATTTTAATGCCACAGGAACTAATCTCGCTTTGTTGCATTGTTGAAGAAACTTTTGCCGCAGCGGCGGATTGACCCTGGATCGTTTGATTACGAGCCTCCTGCGCTAGCTGCTATACTACCTATGAGTTGCTGCTCGGTTCCTTAAGTAACATCGTAAGGAAAGCGAATAACAGCTCACGTGCAACCTCACGCCGCACGACAAATGTATCACGTCACAATGTGCGCAGCATCATTGTGAGACACTATGTGGGAAAGGGCTAACTGGTTGCAATTGTATTGAAATTTAAATTACCATTAAGCAGATAATTTTAATTAATATAAAATTTTTACAAATAATTAGTCAATAATGATAGCGTAGAAGTGCTGTTTTTTCTTGTCGAGTTTAGGTTCCAAGCACATTGCAAATCGATGCTTGAAAATCAATGTAGCGTAAATTTTCTATTATACAAATCGCCAATTAGGTCGCGATAGTTTTTACTTACTACTGCGCAGCGATACAACGTGCTCATATAAATATTGAATTGGCCTATCCAGATTTGCAAATTTTATCAGCGTCACTTCTGAGCAAATATATTTGGACATGAATTTAAACTATTTTATTAAAAACATAAACAGTCAGGAACACATAATATAGCGGTTAAGGTCAGCTACCCTCAGTGGATGATCATTACTACGTAAGTTTAATCCAGATGAGTAACGTAGCGGAAAACATACCGTATTAAGTATTGTGAAACCGTAAACAATGCCACAACACAACTGATAAAAGTATGGTTACATCTACTGGTACACATATACCTGATGAATGATCGAAGAATTAAGTAAACCTACAGATAAAATACCTGAATAGGTTTTTGATGACTGAACGTCCGTATCTTATACGTGCGATAGTGTTTCATACACAATAATGAATCAAATTGGATACACTGGCGTTCCACAACATATGTTTACACAACACACCTTATAGTAAGTAATATGTAATGTGCTGTATCCTAAATACGGCAGAACTGCCTTTGTATTGATTGCATTAGAAATATATACACTGAAATCAAAGTCCCTTCCTGAAGTAACTTAAGAATAATGGATCATCTATGTAGTAAAATTACATAGAACATCTAAATTGAATGCTGTTCAGTGTATAAGACCGACTCGAGACGTCCGACATTGTCACATAAGGATGAGCCATAACAAATTATGCATTTGAATATGCTTGTACAACCGAATAAATAACTTCTGTTAGAAAGTAGAATTCTTTACTGTAAACAATAAAAATGACCCTAATTGTTAGAACATGTTCAAACTACGCCTCTGACTTGGTTGCACTATATAAACCCATTTTTAGAGAAAATATAATTTAGAAATGTACTTACCGAAAGGTGCGATAACGTAATTTGTCAATATGATTCATCTTAAACGTCTTCTTAAATGTATTTCCAGCGTTTGATATGATAACCTAAAATAGAAATATACAAAACGGTTAACTCTTTTAGTATCAATCTAATACCTTTATACGTTATATATAGTTAGTTAAACTTTTATTAGTTTTTTTAATCATCCTTTAGCGAAATATCATAAAAGAAAAGGATCCACCGTCTTATATATGGAAAGTTTATAGTGCACTCACATAGGCAATGATTTTAGTTAGATACGCGTTTGATACACTCAGATTTGTCTTCTAAACTTAAACCACATCTTAAACAACTAGACGACTAAATTGAAAACACGCGTTTTAGCTTCTAGCAACATTCACATTTCTATAACTCTTCAATACGATTTTCAATATAAGTTTCACAGCTAATTTCATGCAGCAATTTGTGAATTTTTGGTTAATTTGATAAACTACATACTTGGAAGAATTTCGGTGCGTTTTCGTTATTTATTGAGAATGTTAAATATAGAAATGCAATATGTACAAAAGGTGGGTTAATATTCCTAGCTCCTTTACTGGAGCACTCTGCCTAGTTATGGTGATACAAAAACACTCCTGATGAATGTTCGTGCTACCAAGAGCGAATTAGAAAAATTTTGTTTAAGACTATATGACAGTGAATTCTAACATGTGCTTGAACTTACCGTTGGCAAGACTGTCTTTCGACAAACCGCCCCCCTCCCACGGATTATAGAAGCCCAAAAAACAAACTACTTCATCGGATAACGTAAACTGCTATTGCGGAATGTCATATTCTTCTACAAAATTTTTAATGCACGCTTTGTGCTAAAGCTAACTACAGCACAAAAATATTATTAATTAACTACATTTATATAGCAACAACTAAGAATTCGTAACTATGATTGCTCACGTACTAACAGCGTTATAGCGGGGCTGAAACTAAGACAATAGGTTACCAATTACCCAGCTTCCAGCTTGCTAGAGTATTACATAAAAAATTCACAAGTTGAGAGTATTAGGTAGTTATTTAGCAAGAAGCTTTTATTATTCGAGCAATCGCTAAAGCCTTCGGGATAATGAATTATTGACTCACAATCTGTATCCTAACTATACCGTATCCATACCCCGCTGCACTGTGACTACTACCTAAGCTTTAACTTTCATAGCTACTAGAATATTCACATGATAATAATAATGTTGGTAAATAAACAGTTTTTAGTTTCATTCTGCGAATAACAATGTGTTGTTTGAAGTTGACGCAAATCAATCCGGCATTAGATTTAACTGATGTGGTTCTTAGAATATATTAATCTTTGTGTTAACGTTAATGACCTGTAGGACCAAAAACAACACCGCCAGTAGCAATGACACCTTGTTTGTTAATAGATGAGCTTTATAAATCCAAGCTGTAGCTAATGTGTGTTGTATGATACAGACCGACGGTTTGACTTGTTGCAACTACAGGTCTCCAAAGGTTTCGTCTTGAATTATATGGCATGGCGATCGATGATCATGAAACCAGTACAGCCAGCTTCGATCTACAAGCCTCATTTACCTGTTTGTTTGTTTGTTTATTTATTTGTGTTTGTGGCGAATGTTTGTGTGTTCAGATTCGCGTGAGATTATTAATAGCTTTGTCTTGACGACCTATTAATTTGTCACACAAATTTAATTGAATGAATTAATATCGGCTTTGTCTTTGTCTTCGTCCGATACACCTGAGATATATACTAGTTGATTTGGTGGGTAAATTGGGGAGCAGAATTATACAGACCGATCCATCTGTATAGTATGATGATACACGAATCATGTGGCGACAACCTTTCGGGTATTAGGAACTGCGGTGCCAACTTTGAAAGGTTTGAATTGGTAACAACAACTAGTTTGTGTTCAATTGAATTAAATTCATGTCAAAATTCTGAATATAAAAAGATTTAAAAATATCCCTGTAATTGATCGAATAGACTTATTTTGAAGTTGAACAGATTATATGGTTTCCATTTCGAAGTGGTTCCATCTCACAAATCTAAATAGAATTACCTACATATATAATGGATTGTGTAGGCTCATCTTGGAGGTGAAGAGGTTATCGTTATGATATGGAAATCGTGTTTGTGCTTTCTCATTCGGTTTCACATTTAAGGGCCGAGACTACCACATTTTAGCAGATGAAATTTTTGTAATACTGCTGTGCTTTAAATTGCGTTTTTAAATTACAAATTTGACTAATAAAACAACGAAAAGGTTTTTTTCTAAACTCAGCTTTAACTTGATAGCTGCTGCTAACTTCGGGAATTACGCTGAGGTTCACGAATAAACGAAGAACGGTAATCCGAAAATATTCCACGGACACATAAAATTTGTGGTTGCAATTTTCTCGATAGATTGGCAGCCTTTTTTATAACCACTACTATCAGCATCGTTTCGCACGGTTACTCTCCGCGCTTGTAATACAGAATACAGACTTGTGCCTTTACTATAAACTACACAATCAAACACTATACACAAAAATTACATATATTATACCCAATGTTTTTGACGCTCATATTTTCGAACTTGCTGGGTTGAATCCTGCATAGTAGGTATAGACACGCTTATAACGATAAAAAAACTTGAGTTACTTGAAGTCCTCAGATTGAAGTATGATTTTAGTTACAGGTTTCAAACGCTTTGCACAGAGAAACTAAGCTTTCTTACTACAACTACTTTCAGCTGTCAAGTCTTCAAAATACACTGGGTTAACCAATGAGGCTAGACAAAATTAAATCTCAACCAAATGAGTTAATTAATAACTATATTTGTTTCGATAATAAGAACATAGAATGTTTTACTGTAAACAGTTTGTGGAGGTCCACTGGTGCTTGTTACTCAATCCAACACGTTTGTTTGAAAAATTTTGAATAAAATTGGCTTCAAGTGGGTTCTTTAAATTCAATAGATGTCTTAATCAGACATAAGTGGTTTGTCAATACCTTTCTTGTACTACTTTACTAATGAATATTGCTCATCATTCAGTTATAATTTGCTCGACACAAAATGTTAGTTTAATATGCAAGTGTCAAATTCTGTCTGCGCGTGCAGGTATATTCTATTTCAGACTCGCTTGTTTTTTGGTAGTCATACCTAAAGTTATTAATCAATCAGTAGTCTTCCAGACGGCCTAGCGTTTCAAGTACTTTGTTGTCTTATTTAGAGAATTTTGTTTTAAACGATGTCTATTTTGCGGTAATATTTTCCGATAAACATTTCACTGTCATATTTTGTATTGCACTCCATATACATATATCCAAAGTCCCCAATTTAGATGATAGACAATAATCAACATATTTAGCCCATCGCCGCACTCTTCTTCAACGATCAGCCCTGATTTTTCTAGCTTTTAGTCACGAATCTGTTGTTCTACAGTAACCTGACACTATTTCATTTGAAATTTATATTTAAATTAAACCAACTCAAACTCAAATAAGACCCTTATTACCACGACATGGACAGTGTTGTTTGTTATCAAATTCAACTCACTTTGGATTTCCTCCGATACAATCAAAGACAAATCATAATAATAATAATTATACATACGTCTTGTCGTCGTCATCATTGGAGATTATTACTAATATAAAGCCAAGTCATGGAAAAAAAACGGGCGGCGATTCTTCAAAACAAGCTGATTTCATGTATAACTAAAAATCAGGCAATAATAATTAGTTATTTGCACCATGAGTATCGAATAGGTTTCAATACAATAAAATAAGTAATAAGTAAGTTATAAAATGTAATTAAGTAAAATTATTTTGGGTTTGTATAGATACTGAAATAAAAATGAAAAAAAATTGCGGTAATAAGTTTGTATTTTCTCAACTAAAGAGCGGTAAATAAGAAGACTAAGTATGTAGGTTGGCGTTATACTTATATTATCAGCTATGACCTAAGTCATACATAATTATAAGGGGGCAGGGTGTTACTCTCTGAACATCCGATACTCCCAGGAGCCGGCTCCTCCCTCTTCTGACAAGTCACCCAAACACCTCCCTTAAAGCGCGAACCCATAGGTGCTTCTGGCGGCGCATAAGGCTCCACAACACCCCTTGCCACCTAGGCCCCTCTCCCACACCCGGGACTCGGCTACCCCCCTCCCTCCGCTGGTCTTGGCTACCCCCATTTCCACCGGTGACCCGGCTACCTCACCAGGACTTACGTCGGCTATGTATGAGTTAAGTGATTAATATAAAAAAAAGTAAGAAGTAAGTTATAAAACATAATTAAGGAAAATTATTTTGCGTTCGTATAGATACTGAAATAAAAATGAAAAATTTGCAGTAGTAAGTTGTATTGATCTGAAATTAAAGAGCGGTAAATAAGCAACTAATTATGTAGGGTGGCGTTGGCTATGCTTATATTATCAGCTATGCGTCGGTCTATGTATCGCTAAGTGATTCATGAAGAACCATGGTATATCGAAAAAGCTAATTGGTAGAGTCGCCTCTTATATGAAAAATATAGCACAGTTTTCATGTCGTAAACACTGTTTGCACATTTCTCAGATTTGTGCAATGCAATGTTTGCGAATAGATATGTAGTGAGTGTAACCAACACTTTATCTGATGATATCCGACAGCGACAGATAATGTAGCAAATACTTTATGTCCAAAATCCCGTAGATACTGAGATGCTGTGACAGTCTAAATCTTCAATCAATGCAACTTACACAAGCATTGTTGAATAATGCTAAATTTTGGGCCGCCACCCTACATAATTAGTTTGCTTATTTACCGCTCTTTAGTTCAGAAAATACAAACTTACTACTGCAAATTTTTCATTTTTATTTCAGTATCTATACGAACGCAAAATAATTTTACTTAATTATGTTTTATAACTTACTTCTTACTTTTTTATATTAATCACTTAGCTCATACATAGACCGACGTCCGAAGTCCCTGGTGAGGTAGCCGGGTCACCGGTGGAAATGGGGGTAGCCAAGACCAGCGGAGGGAGGGGGGTAGCCGAGTCCCGGGTGTGGGAGAGGGGCCTAGGTGGCAAGGGGTGTTGTGGAGCCTTATGCGCCGCCAGAAGCACCTATGGGTTCGCGCTTTAAGGGAGGTGTTTGGGTGACTTGTCAGAAGAGGGAGGAGCCGGCTCCTGGGAGTATCGGATGTTCAGAGAGTAACACCCTGCCCCCTTATAATTATGTATGACTTAGGTCATAGCTGATAATATAAGTATAACGCCAACCTACATACTTAGTCTTCTTATTTACCGCTCTTTAGTTGAGAAAATACAAACTTATTACCGCAATTTTTTTTCATTTTTATTCAGTATACAAACCCAAAATAATTTTACTTAATTACATTTTTATAACTTCTTTGTACTTATTTTATTGTATTGAAACCTATTCGATACTCATGCATAAATAACTAATTATTATTGCCTGATTTTTAGTTATACATGAAATCAGCTTGTTTTTGAAGAATCGCCGCACTTTTTCCATGACTTGGCTTTATCTAGTAATAATCTCCAATTAGATGACGACGACAAGACGTATGTATAATTATTATTATTATGATTTGTCTTTGATTGTATCGGAGGAAATCCAAAGTGAGTTGAATTTGATAACAAACAACACTGTCCATGTCGTGGTAATAAGGGTCTTACTTGAGTTTGAGTTGGTTTAATTTAAATATAAATTTCAAATGAAATAGTGTCAGGTTACTGTAGAACAACAGATTCGTGACTAAAAGCTAGAAAAATCAGGGCTGATAGTTGAAGAAGAGTGCGGCGATGGGCTAAATATAATGATTATTGTCTATCATCTAAATTGGGGACTTTGGATATATGTATATGGAGTGCAATACAAAATATGACAGTGAAATGTTTATCGGAAAATATTTACCGCAAAATAGACATCGTTTAAAACAAAATTCTCTAAATAAGACAACAAAGTACTTGAAACGCTAGGCCGTCTCAAAAAGACTAATGATTGATTAATAACTTTAGGTATGACTACCAAAAAACAGGAGCAGACTCTGAAATAGAATATACCTGCACGCGCAGACAAGAATTTGACACTTGCATATTAAACTAACATTTTGTGTCGAGCAAATTATAACTGAATGATGAGCAATATTCATTAGTAAAGTAGTACAAGAAAGGTATTGACAAACCACTTATGTCTGAAGAACACATCTATTGAATTTAAAGAACCCACTTGAAGCCAATTTTATTCAAAATTTTTCAAACAAACGTGTTGGATTGAGTAACAAGCACCAGTGGACCTCCACAAACTGTTTACAGTAAAACATTCTATGTTCTTATTATCGAAACGAATGTCTCGTTATTAATTAACTCATTTTGGTTGAGATTTAATTTTGTCTAGCCTCATTGGTTAACCCAGTGTATTTTGAAGACTTGACAGCTGAAAGTAGTTGTAGTAAGAAAGCTTAGTTTCTCTGTGCAAAGCGTTTGAAACCTGTAACTAAAATCATACTTCAATCTGAGGACTTCAAGTGAGTTAGATTTTTATCGTTATAAGCGTGTCTGACCCTACTATGCAGGATTCAACCCAGCAAGTTCGAAAATATGAGCGTCAAAAACATTGGGTATAATATATGTAATTTTTGTGTATAGTGTTTGATTGTGTAGTTTATAGTAAAGGCACAAGTCTGTATTCTGTATTACGAGCGCGGAGAGTAACCGTGCGAAACGATGCTGATAGTAGTGGTTATAAAAAAGGCTGCCAATCTATCGAGAAAATTCCAACCACAAATTTTATGTGTCCGTGGAATATTTTCGGATTACCGTTCTTCGTTTATTCGTGAACCTCAGCGTAATTCCCGAAGTTAGCAGCAGCTATCAAGTTAAAGCTGAGTTTAGAAAAAAACCCTTTCGTTGTTTTATTAGTCAAATTTGTAATTTAAAAACGCAATTTAAAGCACAGCAGTATTACAAAAATTTCATCTGCTAAAATGTGGTAGTCTCGGCCCTTAAATGTGAAACCGATTGAGAAAGCACAACCACGATTTCCAGTATCATAACGATAACCTCTTCGCCTCCAAGATGAGCCTACACAATCCATTATATATGTAGGTAATTCTATTTAGATTTGTGAGATGGAACCACTTCGAAATGGAAACCATATAATCTGTTCAACTTCAAAATAAGTCTATTCGATCAATTACAGGGATATTTTTAAATCTTTTTATATTCAGAATTTTGACATGAATTTAATTCAATTGAACACAAACTAGTTGTTGTTACCAATTCAAACCTTTCAAAGTTGGCACCGCAGTTCCTAATCCCGAAAGGTTGTCGCCACATGATTCGTGTATCATCATACTATACAGATGGATCGGTCTGTATAATTCTGCTCCCCAAATTACCCCACCAAATCAACTAGTATATATCTCAGGTGTGTCGGACGAAGACAAAGACAAAGCCGATATTAATTCATTCAATTAAATTTGTGTGACAAATTAATAGGTCGTCAAGACAAAGCTATTAATCATCTCGCGCGAATCTGAACACACAAACATTAGCCACAAACGCGAATAAATAAACAAACAAACAAACAGGTAAATGAGGCTTGTAGATCGAAGCTGGCTGTACTGGTTTCATGATCATCGATCGCCATGCCATATAATTCAAGACGAAACCTTTGGAGACCTGTAGTTGCAACAAGTCAAACCGTCGGTCTGTATCATACAACACACATTAGCTACAGCTTGGATTTATAAAGCTCATCTATTAACAAACAAGGTGTCATTGCTACTGGCGGTGTTGTTTTTCGTCCTACAGGTAATTAACGTTAACACAAAGATTAATATATTCTAAGAACCACATCAGTTTAAATCTAATGCCGGATTGATTTGCGTCAACTTCAAACAACACATTGTTATTCGCAGAATGAAACTAAAAACTGTTTATTTACCAACATTATTATTATCATGTGAATATTCTAGTAGCTATGAAAGTTAAAGCTTAGGTAGTAGTCACAGTGCAGCGGGGTATGGATACGGTATAGTTAGGATACAAGATTGTGAGTCAATAATTCATTATCCCGAAGGCTTTAGCGATTGCTCGAATAATAAAAGCTTCTTGCTCAATAGCTACCTAATACTCTCAACTTGTCAATTTTTTATGTAATACTCTAGCAAGCTGGAAGCTGGGTAATTGGTAACCTATTGTCTTAGTTTCAGCCCCGCTATAACGCTGTTCGTACGTGAGCAATCATAGTTACGAATTCTTAGTTGTTGCTATATAAATGTAGTTAATTAATAATATTTTTGTGCTGTAGTTGGCTTTAGCACAAAGCGTGCATTAAAAATTTTGTAGAAGAATATGACATTCAACAATGGCTATTCGTTATCCAATTAAAGTAGTTTATTTTTTAGGCTTTTTTAATCCATGGAGGGGGGAAGATTGTCGGAAGAACGGTTATGCCAACGGCAACGTTCAAGCACATGTCTAGAATTAGCTCTCCATATGGTCTTAAACAAAATTTTTCTAATTCGCTCTTGGTAGCACGAACATTCATCAGGAGTGTTTATTGTATCGCCGTAACTAGGCGATGATGCAGTAAAGGAGCTAGGGAATATTAACCCACCTTTTGTACGTATTGCATTTCTATATTTAACATTCTCAATCAATGACGAAAACGCACCGAAATTCTTCCAAGTATGTAGTTTATCAAATTAACCAAAAATTCACAAATTGCTGCATGAAATTAGCTGTGAAACTTATATTGAAAATCGTATTGAAGAGTTATAGAAATGTGAATGTTGCTAGAAGCTGGAATAAATGTTTTCAATTTAGTCGTCTAGTTGTTTAAGATGTGGTTTAAGTTTAGAAGACAAATATAAAGTGTATCAAACGCGTATCTAACTAAAATCATTGCCTATGTGAGTGCACTATAAACTTTCCATATATCAGACGGTGGATCCTTTTCTTTTATGATATTTCGCTAAAGGATGATTAAAAAAACTAATAAAAGTTTAACTAACTATATATAACGTATAAAGGTATTAGATTGATACTAAAAGAGTTAACCGTTTTGTATATTTCTATTTTAGGTTATCATCAAAATTGGAATAGCTGGCGTTCCACAACATATGTTTACACAACACACCTTATAGTAAGTAATATGTAATGTGCTGTATCCTAAATACGGCAGAACTGCCTTTGTATTGATTGCATTAGAAATATATACACTGAAATCAAAGTCCCTTCCTGAAAATCATTTAAGAATAATGGATCATCTATGTAGTAAAATTACATAGAACATCTAAATTGAATGCTGTTCAGTGTATAAGACCGACTCAAATCGTCCGACATTGTCACATAAGGATGAGCCATAACAAATTATGCATTTGAATATGCTTCTGTACAACCGAATAAATAACTTCTGTTAGAAAGTTAAATTATTTTTACTGTAAACAATAAAAATGACCTTAATTGTTAAAATACTGTTAAAACTACGCCTCTGAGCTAATTCCCCTATATAAACCCATTTTTCAAGAAAAAATAGTTAAGAAATGTTATTACCGAAAGGTGCGATAACGTAATTTGTCAATACGATTCATCTTAAACGTCTTCTTAAATGTATTTCCAGCGTTTGATATGATAACCTAAAATAGAAATATACAAAACGGTTAACTCTTTTAGTATCAATCTAATACCTTTATACGTTATATATAATTACATTAAATTTTTCTGAGATTTTTTAATCATCCTTTAGCGAAATATCATAAAAGAAAAGGATCCACCGTCTTATATATGGAAAGTTTATCGTGCGCTATCACATAGGCAATGATTTTAGTTAGATACGCGTTTGATACACTCAGATTTGTTGTACTAAACTTAAACCACATCTTAAACAACTCAACGGACTAGATTGAAAACACGCGTTTTAGCTTCTAGCAACATTCACATTTCTTTCAATTTTTCAATTTTTTTTTCAATAAAAGTTTTACACAGCTAATTTCATGCAGCAATTTGTGAATTTTTGGTTAATTTGATAAAGAACTTGGTCTTGAAAGAATTGAGTAGCTTTTACGTTCTTTATTAACGAGAATGTTAAATATAGAAATGCAATCTATACAAAAAGGTGGGTTAATATTCCTAGCTCCTTTACTGGAGCACTCTGCCTAGTTATGGTGATACAAAAAACACTCCTGATGAACTGTTAACCTACTACCAAGAGCAAATTAGAAAAATTTTGTTTAAGACTATATTTGACAGTGAATTCTAACATGTGCTTGAACTTACCGTTGGCAAGATTGTCTTTAGACAAAACTGCACGGATTATAGAAGCCCAGAAAAACAAACTACTTCATCGGATAACGTAAACTGCTATTTCTAAATGTCATTTATTCTTTATACAAAATTTTTAATGCACATTTATGCTAAAGCTAACTGTCAGGCACAAAAATATTATTAATTAACTACATTTTATAGCAACAACTAAGAATTCGTAACTATGATTGCTCACGTACTAACAGCGTTATAGCGGGGCTGAAACTAAGACAATAGGTTACCAATTACCCAGCTTC
This sequence comes from Trileptium ribeirensis, assembly GCA_030248225.1. Lineage (NCBI taxonomy): Eukaryota > Metazoa > Nematoda > Enoplea > Enoplida > Thoracostomopsidae > Trileptium > Trileptium ribeirensis. Next base: position 31,964 of record JASANE010018789.1, read on the forward strand.
CAGCTTGCTAGAGTATTACATAAAAAATTCACAAGTTGAGTGTATTAGGTAGTTATTTAGCAAGAAGCTTTTATTATTCGAGCAATCGCTAAAGCCTTCGGGATAATGAATTGTGACTTGTATCCTAACTATACCGTATCCATACCCCGCTGCACTGTGAGCTACTACCTAAGCTTTAACTTTCATAGCTACTAGATATATTCACATGATAATAATAATGTTGGTAAATAAACAGTTTTTTAGTTTCATTCTGCGAATAACAATGTGTTGTTTGGAAGTTAACACAAATAAATACCGGCATTAGATTTAACTGATCGAGTTCTTCAACTGTATAAATCTTTGTGTTAACGTTAATGACCTGTAGACCAAAGACAACACCGCCAGTAGCAATAACGCCTTCTTGTCTAATAGATGAGCTTTATAAATCCAAGCTGTAGCTAATGTGTGTTGTATGATACAGACCAACCATTAAGCTTGTCCAACTACAGGTCTCCAAAGGTTTCGTCTTTAAAATTATATGGCATGGCGATCCGATGATAATGAAATTCCAGTACAGCCAGCTTCAATCTGCCAAGCCTCATTTACCTGTTTGTTTGTTTGTTTATTTATTTGTGTTTGTGGCGAGATGTTTGTGTGTTCAGATTCGCATCAATTATTAATAGCTTTGTCTTGACGACCTATTAATTTGTCACACGAATTTAATTGAATGAATTAATATCGGCTTTGTCTTTGTCTTCGTCCGATACACCTGAGATATATACTAGTTGATTAAGTAGGTAAATTGAAGCAATTACGAGAGCCGATCCATCTGTATAGTATAATGATTCACAAACATCATGTCGACAACCTTTCGGGTATTAGGAACTGCGATACCAGACTTTGAAAAAGGTTAAAGATATTGGTAACAACAACTAGTTTGTGTTGGAATTAAATTAAATTAATGTCAAAATTCTGAATATAAAAAGATTTAAAAATATCCCTGTAATTGAGGAATCAATTTATTTTGAAGTAGAACAGATTATATGGTTTCCATTTTGAAGTGCCTCCATCTCGCAAATCTACAATCGAATTACCTACATATATAATGGATTGTGTAGGCTCATCTTGGAGGTGAAGAAGTTATCGTTATGATATGGAAATCGAGTTTGTGCTTTATCATTGGGTTTCACATTTAAGGGCCGAGACTACCACATTTTAGCAGATGAAATTTTTGTAATACTGCTGTGCTTTAAATTGCGTATTTAAATTACAAATTTGACTAATAAAACAACGAAAAGGTTTTTTTCTAAACTCAGCTTTAACTTGATAGCTGCTGCTAACTTCGGGAATTACGCTAAGGTTCACGAATAAACGAAGAACGGTAATCCGAAAATATTCCACGGACACATAAAATTTATAGTTACAATTTTCTAGATAGATTGGCAGCCTTTTTTATAACCACTACTATCAGCATCGTTTCGCACGGTTACTCTCCGCGCTTGTAATACGCAATACAGACTTATCCCTTTACTATAAACTACACAATCAAACACTATACACAAAAATTACATATATTATACCCAATGTTTTTAACGCTCATATTTCGAACTTGCTGGGTTGAATCCTGCATAGTAGGTATCAGACACGCTTATAACAATGAAAAAAACTTTAGTTATTTGAAGTCCTTCAGATTGAAGTATGATTTTAGCTACAGGCTTACAAACGCTTTTTACAAGAGAAACTCAAGCTTTCTTACTACAACTACTTTGGCCTGTAAACTATTACAAAATACACTGGGTTAACCAATGAGGCTAGACAAAATTAATATCTCAACCAAATGAGTTAATTAATAACTATATTTGTTTGGATATAATAAGAACATAGAATGTTTTACTGTAAACAGTTTGTGAAGGTCCACTGGTGCTTGTTACTGGATCTCAACACGTTTGTTTGAAAAATTTTGAATAAAATTGGCTTCAAGTGGGATCTTTAAATTGAATAGATGTCTTAATCAGACATAAGTGGTTTGTCAATACTTTCTATTACTTTACTAATGAATATTGCTCATCATTCAGTTATAATTTGCTCGACACAAAATGTTAGTTTAATATGCAAGTGTCAAATTCTGTCTGCGCGTGCAAGTATATTCTATTTTCAGACTCGCTTGTTTTTTGGTAGTCATACCTAAAGTTATTTAAATAAATCAGTAGTCTTCCAGACGGCCTAGCGTTTCAAGTTCTTTGTTGTCTTATTTAGAGAATTTTGTTTTAAACGATGTCTATTTTCCGGTAATATTTTCCGATAAACATTTCACTGTCATATTTTGTATTACACTCCATATACATATATCCAAAGTCCCCAATTTAGATGATAGACAATAATCAACATATTTAGCCCATCGCCGCACTCTTCTTCAACAATTAGCCCTGATTTTTCTAGCTTTTAGTCACGAATCTGTTGTTCTACAGTAACCTGACACTATTTCATTTGAAATTTATATTTAAATTAAACCAACTCAAACTCAAATAAGACCCTTATTACCACGACATGGACAGTGTTGTTTGTATCAAATTCAACTCACTTTGGATTTCCTCCAATACAATCAAAGACAAATCATAATAATAATAATTATACATACGTCTTGTCGTCGTCATCATTGGAGATTATTACTAATATAAAGCCAAGTCATGGAAAAAAAACGGGCGGCGATTCTTCAAAACAAGCTGATTTCATGTATAACTAAAAATCAGGCAATAATAATTAGTTATTTGCACCATGAGTATCGAATAGGTTTCAATACAATAAAATAAGTAATAAGTAAGTTATAAAATGTAATTAAGTAAAATTATTTTGGGTTTGTATAGATACTGAAATAAAAATGAAAAAAAATTGCGGTAATAAGTTTGTATTTTCTCAACTAAAGAGCGGTAAATAAGAAGACTAAGTATGTAGGTTGGCGTTATACTTATATTATCAGCTATGACCTAAGTCATACATAATTATAAGGGGGCAGGGTGTTACTCTCTGAACATCCGATACTCCCAGGAGCCGGCTCCTCCCTCTTCTGACAAGTCACCCAAACACCTCCCTTAAAGCGCGAACCCATAGGTGCTTCTGGCGGCGCATAAGGCTCCACAACACCCCTTGCCACCTAGGCCCCTCTCCCACACCCGGGACTCGGCTACCCCCCTCCCTCCGCTGGTCTTGGCTACCCCCATTTCCACCGGTGACCCGGCTACCTCACCAGGGACTTCGGACGTCGGTCTATGTATGAGCTAAGTGATTAATATAAAAAAGTAAGAAGTAAGTTATAAAACATAATTAAGTAAAATTATTTTGCGTTCGTATAGATACTGAAATAAAAATGAAAAATTTGCAGTAGTAAGTTTGTATTTTCTGAACTAAAGAGCGGTAAATAAGCAAACTAATTATGTAGGGTGGCGTTGGCTATGCTTATATTATCAGCTATGCGTCGGTCTATGTATGAGCTAAGTGATTCATGAAGAACCATGGTATATCGAAAAAGCTATAAAATCGTAGAGTCGCCTCTTATATGAAAAATATAGCACAGTTTTCATGTTGTAAAACTGTTTGCACATTTCTCAGATTTGTGCAATGCAATGTTTGCGAATAGATATGTAGTGAGTGTAACCAACACTTTATCTGATGATATCCGACAGCGACAGATAATGTAGCAAATACTTTATGTCCAAAATCCCGTAGATACTGAGATGCTGTGACAGTCTAAATCTTCAATCAATGCAACTTACACAAGCATTGTTGAATAATGCTAAATTTTGGGCCGCCATAACTCCGCCAGAACTAAGGTATGAAAATGCTGGAGAATTTATATTGAAGAATAAAATTTGATATAGCATTAATTATAAACAAGTGGTAATCAAGGCAAGACCAACCATCAGTAAATCAATCACGTTCGTGACCGTCTTTCATACCATCGTTATTTATATAATGACAAATTTTTAAACAAGTCTTAGAGTCTAACACTACATCCCGCTACCCTTATGAACACCTATGAAATGAGTTTATGACAAATTTTAAACAAGTCTTAGGGTCTAACACTACATCCCGCTACCCCTATGAACACCCATGAAATGAGTTTATGACAAATTTTCAACAAGTGTTAGGGTCTAACACTACATCCCGCTACCCCTATGAACACCCACGAAATGAGTTTATGACAAATTTTAAACAAGTTTTAGAGTCTAACACTACATCCCGCTACCCCTATGAACACCCATAAAATGAGTTTATGACAAATTTTAAACAAGTCTTAGGGTCTAACACTACATCCCGCTACCCCTATGAACACCCATGAAATGAGTTTATGACAAATTTTAAACAAGTCTTAGGGTCTAACACTACATCCCGCTACCCCTATGAACACCCATGAAATGAGTTTATGACAAATTTTCAACAAGTGTTAGGGTCTAACACTACATCCCGCTACCCCTATGAACACCCATGAAATGAGTTTATGACAAATTTTAAACAAGTCTTAGAGTCTAACACTACATCCCGCTACCCGTATGAACACCCATAAAATGAGTTTATGACAAATTTTAAACAAGTCTTAGGGTCTAACACTACATCCCGCTACCCCTATGAATACCCATGAAATGAGTTTATGACAAATTTTAAACAAGTCTTAGGGTCTAACACTACATCCCGCTACCCCTATGAACACCCATGAAATGAGTTTATGACAAATTTTAAACAAGTCTTAGGGTCTAACACTACATCCCGCTACCCCTATGAACACCCATGAAATGAGTTTATGACAAATTTTCAACAAGTGTTAGGGTCTAACACTACATCCCGCTACCCCTATGAACACCCATGAAATGAGTTTATGACAAATTTTAAACAAGTCTTAGAGTCTAACACTACATCCCGCTACCCCTATGAACACCCATAAAATGAGTTTATGACAAATTTTAAACAAGTCTTAGGGTCTAACACTACATCCCGCTACCCCTATGAACACCCATGAAATGAGTTTATGACAAATTTTAAACAAGTCTTAGGGTCTAACACTACATCCCGCTACCCCTATGAACACCCATGAAATGAGTTTATGACAAATTTTCAACAAGTGTTAGGGTCTAACACTACATCCCGCTACCCCTATGAACACCCATGAAATGAGTTTATGACAAATTTTAAACAAGTTTTAGAGTCTAACACTACATCCCGCTACCCCTATCAACACCCATAAAATGACTTTATGACAAATTTTAAACAAGTCTTAGGGTCTAACACTACATCCCGCTACCCCTATGAACACCCATGAAATGAGTTTATGACAAATTTTAAACAAGTCTTAGGGTCTAACACTACATCCCGCTACCCCTATGAACACCCATGAAATGAGTTTATGACAAATTTTCAACAAGTGTTAGGGTCTAACACTACATCCCGCTACCCCTATGAACACCCATGAAATGAGTTTATGACAAATTTTAAACAAGTCTTAGAGTCTAACACTACATCCCGCTACCCGTATGAACACCCATAAAATGAGTTTATGACAAATTTTAAACAAGTCTTAGGGTCTAACACTACATCCCGCTACCCCTATGAACACCCATGAAATGAGTTTATGACAAATTTTAAACAAGTCTTAGGGTCTAACACTACATCCCGCTACCCCTATGAACACCCATGAAATGAGTTTATGACAAATTTTAAACAAGTCTTAGGGTCTAACGCTACATCCCGCTACCCCTATGAACACCCATGAAATGAGTTTATGACAAATTTTCAACAAGTGTTAGGGTCTAACACTACATCCCGCTACCCCTATGAACACCCATGAAATGAGTTTATGACAAATTTTAAACAAGTCTTAGAGTCTAACACTACATCCCGCTACCCCTATGAACACCCATAAAATGAGTTTATGACAAATTTTAAACAAGTCTTAGGGTCTAACACTACATCCCGCTACCCCTATGAACACCCATGAAATGAGTTTATGACAAATTTTAAACAAGTCTTAGGGTCTAACACTACATCCCGCTACCCCTATGAACACCCATGAAATGAGTTTATGACAAATTTCAAACAAGTTCTAGCGTCCAACACTACATCCCGCTGCCCCTATGAACACCCATGAAATGAGTTTATGATCATTCGTTAAATCAGCGATGAGTGATAGACAAAAAATTTTCTTGCACACTAAAAATGAGAAAAGTCGGAAATTAATATCTTTCCCCACAAGATTCATTCACTTTGTTGGAATTGTCTTAAACTTTAGATATTTTTTCACAACATAGTTTAAAAATCCTAACAATAACAATATGCCATTTTATTGTCTACGACTACAAGTTATACCGCACTCCAGATGGATCCACGGAGATTCAAAGACTACACACCTTGCGTGCATAACAGATATGATAAGCACCGAATATATCATAAGCCTGCGTAAAACGGTTGGTAATTAGTAATATTATTCTTAGGTTACTAGTCTACATTTCCTAAGCGCTCTATACGCTACGCAGGAGTTATAAAAATATAAATATTTTGAATATGATTCTCCTAATATATACATGTATTCGTTTATTGCGTTCGGAAAAATAGATTTAATAAAATTTCAGAATAAATATTTGCATAGTAAGCGCCTAGGTTGGCGAATTCCAAACAACCGTGAAACTTATCGGATTTTAGTATTGGAAAAGGAGAAACAAAAAATAAATTATAAGGTATAATCGGAATAGGAATCTTCCTGCCCAACTATGTAATAAAATGCTATTACACTAATCGTTACAAAATTATGATACAGAAACGAGCTGTAATACGCTTGGACGGTCGGCGTCGCAAACTTCAGCGTGGATATAAGCAAAAGTAGTAAAAGGCACAACTAGGTCACTATATCTATACGGCAAATTAGCAACTGCGTATTTTCCCAAATTTAATGCAATAAGGGCCCAACAGTAGCTAGGAAAAATATAAATCATCGACCTAACGGTATATATATAATTTGCCCATATATCAAACTGTGCCTGGAATTTAAATCTAATACCTCTTTTTTCTAAAATCATCGCTGACATGAACTTTGTCAAACTATTTTTTGGTATTTGGGAACGTATCTTGTATGAAGAAGATTTATTGAATTTCGCTAAAATATTAATAACGTACGCTTAGAATAAATTGTTTCAATCACACCACAAAATTTGAAACTCATCATCATTTTGCATATGAAACAATACAATTTACCGAGGAAAAGCATTTAGAGGCATAATCTATGCTTTTAGGTATTTAAAATGTGATTTTCACTCATAAATACACGTTAACTCACACGCGTGATATTATATACTTCGCCAAATTGTTCCTAACCTTCAGTAAATTGAAAATCAGAAAGGAGAATGGAACTCGAGAGATGATATAGTAATGTTAACCCCTATAAACATTGTTAGATAATTATTCGCTTCGGATCTCCTGTTGTTTACATTTTAAAAAGTATTATCCGAATTTTGCTATGTGTCTTAGCATGAGTTGGGAACAAATATCTCGGGTCCAAATATGGGAGCAGCCAGTCTCGCATAACACAAATTGTTCCTAATTTTGCTATGTGTGTTAGCATGAGTTGGGAACAAATATCTCGGGTCCAGATATGGGAGCAGCCAGCCTGGCATAACACAAATTGTTCCTAAATACCAGTTGTGGTTACATCGTTCACACTGAGTACATTACACTATAGTTTAAATATATATTGTTTGCCAGAAACATACATTTTAAGTAAAAACTCTGTAACAGACCGATATTAAATTTGAAACGAGATCCGTTTCTGAAGAATTTTCTCAAACAGATTTCCAAGTTTTGGAGTCAGGGTTTGCAGCATTGAATATCTGCGACATGAGCAAGACCATTTTGGCACTAGTGGCTTCAGATGTTATTTCAACCATATGTGCGTATGACTCTGTGGTGACCTTATGTCACCAATTTGTTCCGTTTTATTGTTAATAAAGCCACTGTTGTTTTCAGATTTGAAACGACGTAAGACATACATGCCAATGGATGGGATCAGGGGGCTACTTCCCTGAGTCGTCGGAACAGGGACCTGATGTACGCCCTGAGGGTACCTACACAAACCCGCGCGACGAAGGCGCGTGGGAGTTTTGAGAGCAAAAATCGAAGTGACATCAGCAAAAATTGGTTCTCGGCGGGGGGGGGGCGATAGTGACTTTTTCAACACACTCCTGGATGACCTCCCACCCCGAGGGCTTCTAACCGCCCCTCCACAGAGGCGACATCCCCCTTCCTCCGACCGGCTACCCTCTCCGAGAACTCGAAGCGTCAGCATGAACGACATAAGACCAACGCGTTTTACATTTGTGTACCTTGCGCGATGCTCTACGGTGGAGTATTTTAACGAAGATCGTGTTTAGGGCGCCCTCGCTTCCTGACTCTGGGGGTAGTGCTGTAACGTCGAACTGCTTTAGCGTACAGGGCGTAACTTAAGCACTAGCTGATGTGGTCCCGTACCGTTACGGTACCATGTTAGCCTTGTAAGCTAGGGACCAGGGTTCAACGCCCTCTGGCTTATTGTAAGTTCACTTGAAGTCTTTTTCATTTGCGACCCCGAGGTGATTGGTTATCCGAGCTATTACATCTATGCGTGACCATGTAATGACAAATTTGACATTTCACAATGTTCTATATTTATATATTTTTGTACAAAGCGCAAATTTCACGCAGACGTGGTCACTGAATATTCGTTATTGAAGTTAGTTGAAGTCCGTTCTGTTTCATATAAAAAGACTAAATTTGATCACAACGATTCAAATATCATTTATATTTCTAATATAGATATCATTGTATTTCAAATTCAAAAACTTATCTTATATCAGATATTTACTACCGTTTTCAAATGATCTATAAATAAGCTTGATTGAAATAGTTTATGGTTTAGGATCGTTACATCAGATCGAGGAGTACAATTTGAACCGAAAGCCTTCCAAATTGTCATTCATTTCAAATCCATACCATCTTATTCTTCTATTTACTTTTAATTTTTTTCTAAATAAGTTTTATGATATAAATAGTAATAATTTCTTTTTGCGGTTCGACCAGTTAGTCTGTTATATCTGTTTCCGTTCATTTTATTTTTATGATATATTTTTCCTTATTTTAATATTTTTTGGTTTACCTTTTATAACAATAACTTTGAGCCGAGCATGAGTGAGATGAGGCAAAAACATGGGCAATCATCAATCGTACAAGACTAAATCTTTACACCATGCCGACATGCTATTTGTCATTTGAACAAACCATTATGTCATTATATTAATATATTGTATAGAACACGAATAACTAAATACATTTATATATTATAGTAGGTTTTTTGTTGTATATGTATTCAAATGAATATAAATAAACTCACATATATCTATATATACATTTGAATTGAAGTAAATTTATGTTAGTTTTAAGTATTTCTTAGTATTATAATAGGCAGGTTATAAGTTTTAATGTGAACGGATATGGTGTAGTGGTTGTTGTTTAGCGCAAGTTCTTCAAAACACAAAAATTATACAAACAAAGGTGCTCTTGCGGTACGATAAAAGTACAAGTTTGATATTTACAAAGTAGCGGAAAGTGCCAAAAGATACGACATAAGATGTCATAATTTCAAATTGATGGCTTAAAAAAATTGTCGATCAAAATTGATTAACCAATTTGGTAGGGCCACAGTCAGCGTAACGAGTGTTGCGTCGGATGCTAAAATGCGAGCTTCAAATGAAGGTAATGGCTTATTGAAACCTGCTACACCAGTTATCATAAACGTGTTTATTTACATTAAACACAGATATCAATATTAGCTAATACAATATTAAGCCAACCAGAAGATGAAACCTGCCACTTATAGCTGGGCAGGTTCCTGTCGCGTTTTAAAATATTCGTGAGGTCATTTTATTAAGGTAAGTTCTTTTCTATTTCGTAATATAATTTTGTAAAACCGTTCTGCGAATGGTTTCGCATTCTCTTTATTACACACATGTCCCCTGTGTTACCAACTGTTCCTCTCATGTAGGACAATGCAAAGTCTGAGCACACTGTTATGTTTCTCAGGTACGCTTAAGTTTTGCACCACCTAGCAAATCAACCAGCCCTCTGTGAAGAAATTTCCAGGTCAACCCAGGTCCTAATAAAAGTTAAGCATTGTTTAAAGTTAAAAGAAATCATGTTTGGCACTTAATGAAACAAAAAATAATTTATAAAAATTCGTATATAGCGCTGCATTAAGTAAATACGTTACATTAGATTATGCTTATTGGAGCACTTGTTTACACGAAGCTTCTGGTTTCAGCCAGCAATCCAAATGAGTTTCTAAGGGTCCTAATACTGGCAGTTTTTTCAAATTATATGATTAAAATTCTATGAACATCATAAATCAGATGTAAGTGGCGGTCCACCCCTTTTCTGCTCTTTTATATAACAGCTTAGGGTAGCTAACTCAACATTTCATTGTAATAGCTATAAGTTTATAAAGAATTTTAAATATTTGGTCTTGGCCGCAAAGCACCATTGAGAACATATTCACACTATGTTCGATGCGATAATACCAATTTTGAATGTACTGTGTGCTATGTATATACGTTACATGCATGTTTTCAGACCCCCCCCCATCTGATCCGGAGCGGGTAAAATTATGGACCCGCTATCGGATCTTATCCAACCGTGCGAAACGTAGACACTCCCTTGATTGTTTTGCCAAAACTACAAACTTCCGTTCAAATCATTCCAATAACAACAACAATAATAATAATAATAGTATTATACGAAAACTGCTAGAAATATTCAGTCATGGGAGACAGAAATTTGGTTTGGTCCTAATAACACAACCAGACAAATAGCAAAAAGATATTAAAATTACAGCATAAAAGGAAATTTTGAACAGAAACACATAGACACAGACAGGAAAGAATCAGTTGAAGCTTGAAACAGTGAAACCAAACACCGTTACACTTAATACTTGAAAATACTGCTACAACTACTATGCTACTAATAACATGCCATTATAACAACAATACTGATTAGCTTCATTAGGCTGTTTGCCTGTCCCGATAATGTGTTTGTGTGTTGCGGTAAGAAGCAGCCATCGACGACAAAATTAATGAAATATAATTACTGTTATAATCATTTGCAAATGCAAATAAATATCATTCTCTCTCGCTCGACACATATCAATGTCTTTGGGCAACGGAAAATCATAGATTCTTTATGAAATTAAAATATGTATATATATCATCGGTGTTCAATGTGAGCAGAAGGTGGGGACTACCCCTCTTTAATGGTCTGTCCATAAAAACCATATGAACGCAAATAAAAATTTTGCAATTATGAGCAAATCATCGTTTATAGTTTTTACATATTTTTTCATATATACATATAATATTTCGTTCCTATCAGGCAAATTTTTGTACTTCCTGACGGTATGTACATATATTCCGAAAGGCTGAAAGCTCAGTCCCTTCTGCCGCACCCCTACCCTCATACACGACTGACCACCACGCTATTTACCCACGGCTCCTGAGACCAATGATATATAATTGTGGGCGCGTTTTAAGCTGGTGCCATAAATTTGATATTTTAAGTCACATGTATACATAACATATAGCTATAATAATTGAGATAACACTTATTAACTCATTGAAGTGTTTGTAATTCAGTGAGACAAAAGCTGAGAAATGGTAGCTATGGATTTGGTATTTAATTAATCGAAATTATATTTATACATTACATCCAATCCGATAGAGCATCAACAAATGTATTGGATTCTTTAAATGTACTCCGTTAAAATTATTAAATGTACTCCATTAAAAATAATTTTGAGTCTTTTGCTATCAAAGTTTTTAGTCAAAACGTTTTTACTTTGCCGGAACTCGCTCAAATTTGGTACGTATATATTTTGTTTATAATTGACATAATTGATGTTAAGTATATAATTGAATGTAAATTTGTGTTTCCAAACGGCTTCTGCATTTTTGCGTTTCGCAATTTTATGGATTAAATAACAAAATTAATTAAAACAAAGATTTGAAAATACTTGCCCGAGTTAAAAGTCATTTTGTTCGCATAAGTTAGCTGTATATAAAACTTACCTCTACAATTTCCAGAAGTAAGCCACGACCAGTAGACAGCATCAGACATCGTTATACCGCGGCGGCTGTTGCTGTATTTTTCACACCCTTTGCGACTCTCACTGTCAGAATCCGACTAAATCACGACGTTCACTGGTCCACAAATTTCCTGAAATACATTTATCGAAATACTAATAACAGAATACTCACGAGAGAGATCAGTGATTTTTGCTATTTCTCTGCGTTTAATGCCTAGAATTCAGAAGTAAAAAGGAAGAAAATATATATTTCCAATGCATGAATGAGAGAGTAGCTTAAGGTCGTCGTTTCAATGTTTCTGCTTGATATGCATCTGATAAAAGGAAGGTGACGTTGTTGTTCAAGTCCTTCATCGCTGAACCAACTATGCCACCTTCTGCCAGAGTGTTGAAATTATAGAGACGTCTTTCTCTTGTAATGCTTACACTTTACAACTTGTGTAAAAATTAAGATGAAAGAAAAATTTAAGTTTACTCTAAATGTAACTACTGAAAACAAGTAGGTTAAATAAACGACGAAAGACGGACGAAAACAAACAACGCAATGACCTATGAGGGGAGTTCGCTATTAGGTACTAATATATACTTTAAATCTAACAATTTATAGAAAAGAATCTTGAAAAGTTCGAATTCCTATGAGGTAAGGAAGTATGTAATCAGAGCATCACGCTTCACGCCACTATCCAGCCTTCCGTCCGTTGAATGCACACGGCTTAGGTCACCAATGTCCTTCGTATACGCTTTATAATGTTTGTTTCCTAGATATTGAAAGTACTCAAGCTTGCTTCCTAGATGTTTCCTAGATATATTTAAAGCATAGATGTCCATGACCCTCCCAGGATTGGATCTATCGGAGCCATAATCATCTGCCCGTGTCTGCTGGGGAAAATCCTAAAAATTAGCAAGCAAAATTACAAAATTTTATAACTTGAATAAAATTGTGAGCAAACATCAGGGCGACTGGGGATACTTTTGGCTCCTCACCTACCCAACCTATCGCGCCCCAACCGGAACCATGTACCTTCCTAATCCAATGAATCTGCGACACCTATGATTTGAAATAAATTTATATATTTCTCTTTTGATGTTTACAGCATTATAAGTGTGAGTATAACAACAACAGTTCGCTTAAGATTAGGCATATGTTCATAGCGGTTAGGGAATGGTCACCCCTGAAGATCTGGCTCTCTCCCTCCGTACATCTCCACCCTTGGACACCAAGAAAATAATAGCAATTACCACCAAACTTACAAAAATTTTGAGGGGAAAATTGGGTAACCTGTAGAAAATTAAGAGCTGAAATTAGAGATCCAATGAAAATTTTTGAGAAGAAAATTTTGTAAGCTGTAGAAAAGTAAGAGCTGAATTTATAGATCCAGTCATAATTTTTGGTAACTCCATATGAACTAGACACGGCCGAGATCATCGAACCGATGGGCCTTGGATACCATTGTAAAAATAAACACAGTGATTAGATGCTGTGCTGTTGCAGTGTTTATATACAGCTCAGCCATGAAAAAATTGATGTGAAATATCACAAGCCTAGCTGCAATACCTCAAAATTCACCATAAATGACAACCATTACTTCTGTAAATAATGAGTTTTTAATAACTTCATTTAATTTTGTATTTGAAGCCATCCTAACTATATATGTATCAATATTCTTGTCACACAGATACTATGCGCAAGTTGCTTGTAACTACAGTCAAAATATTTAAATTTCTCCTTGCATTAAAGAGCAATGTTTGCATACTGACAGTTAATGTTTGGCTTAAAATATTACCGTTGCATCTTTATGCCGCAGGTCCTTAAAACGTTAACACCTAGAGTGGAGAATTATTTTTTCCGAGTTGAGCCATCAACTATGATATTTATAGGCTTAAACCAACCATATTTAGACCTGTAGCTGTCACCATAATTTCTGCAGTGTTCCCAAGAGAATTTAGGCAGATATATTAAATTGCCAATTGTAAGTAGCAGAAAGTAATTTCGGATTTCTAATCTGTGGCGACACGTCGCTAGTGAATCTCTCCGTGGGGATGCACATGCCACAGTTGAAGTGCTACACAGCCATGCTGTAGTTATTATCTGGTAGACATGGCTTTTCAGTTCTTCACAGGGACATAGTACGCCCTCAAAAGTGGGGGAGAGAAGATACTCCCAAATTGGGGAGACCGCCTTGGAGGCCGACCCTTTGGAGGCAGTCTTGGAGGCCTTGGAACCCTTTGGAGGCCTTGGTTCTGCATACTGCATTCGCGCAACTTTTGCAACCTACGGCAGTTTCCACCTCATCGCAATATTTTGTTACCGTGTAGTTTGGGTTTATATTTTGACTGATTACTGGCACCATCCTAGAACCTATACAGCCTAAACGTAAGCTTATCTCTAGGCGGTTGTTGTTAAGATTTAGAGTATTTGACTTATACTGAAGACTATTCTTAGGCTTAAGCTCATGCTGGGTTGTGTCGACAACAGGAAAGATCCGATATACTTTACAGGCTCAAGGAAATGACCAGGCAGTCAATGCGCGATATCTTCGCTTATACCCAAATTGTAACCTGTTGCTACAAGCAAGGCAATATTTGGGATGCATGATATACCAACAGCTGTGGTTTAATTCAGTGTTAGCTGAATAATTATAACAGAGCGACTGATAATTAATCTTCGGTGCCATTATCAACAAAAGCAGGAATATTTTTTATCAACTTCAGGACTAACTGGCACAATATAGCCCGCGCTCACCTTATATTCTGATTGTGAAGTGATTATTAACATTTATATAATAATATATATTTACCTATATATTTGTGCAATTAGCAACATTTTGTTTCATATTTTGCCGTTCACTGTATTCATCTAATTACAAATGTTGCAACTAACAAGTTTTTGATTGACAAGTTTTTCCAGTCGACTCCGAATATTTTTCAATTATAGTTGGTAGTTTTTGTAAGAAAGAAATTGCAACAAATTTAATGGACCGAGGCGGCGCGGCTTGTGTTGATAAATACGACGCCCATAATAATAATAATAATAATAATAAACAGTTTTAATAGTTTGCTATTAATTAATATAAAATAGTATTAATAAATTAATTGTTTGTTCGGTTCGTAAACGAACAATCATAATTGTATTGTTTTAGGTTGCCTAGTGTACGAAGGAGAAATGGACTAGGGAAAAACGTGCCATACAAATATGCATTATTGTGGTTATGTCAATTAGATGTGTATGTAGCATCTCACTACGCTATCATATATAGCGTAGCTGAACACGCTGTGATCGGGGCCTGTGGTGTAATGGTAGCGCGCTAGTCCTGCAAGCTAGAGATCCGGGTTCGAATCCCGGCTGGTCCAATGTATGATCACTCGTGGATCTTTTCATGTATAATATAAATACACCTGCTGGATTAATGGACATATGTGTGCGTGTGAAATTAGAAATCGGAATTTATATAGCCAGCCGTTTTCCGTGGTAACAATTTTGTATGTGCATTTGTGGATCCAGCCTGACCCTTGGTAACTCACACTTTTTTGGATGTTTTGGTTGTATGTTCTTGTCTTTAGAGCGTTGACTGACGCGACAGTTTATAACGAGAATTCGCATAAACACTTTTCATGCCAAAAACTACTGCTTGCTTTGCATCGAGAACTGAAAACGCTACATTTAATTTAAGCCACGTTCCTTTGGTTATTTCTGTGGGGTTAACAATATTTAGAGCCTATATCGTATATTATTTTTTCCTCGTGCTATTTCTTCCCTCTTGGTAAAATTTCCCAGTGGTTTTATTCCCTCTAGAAGGCTCCTGTAAAACTGTACTGCCTGTACACCGGTACATCCTACCTTGTACTCCTATACTGCCCTGTAAAATTACTCTGTCCCCTTTTATAGCTACAACTTTCTACATTTTAACCTTCGATTTTCAGAAGTTATTTTAATATAGATCCTTCGCAATACGGCAATATTGTCAATTATTTGACCTCTGTTTCCACAAAGTTTGTCTGGCTGGATGGGAGCTTAGAACATTTTCACGGGATACGCAGTCAAAAGAAAGGCGTGAACAAATTACTCTGTCCCCTTTTATAGCTACAACTTTCTACATTTTAACCTTCGATTTTCAAAAGTTATTTTAATATGGATCCTTCGCAATACGGCAATATTGTCAATTATTTGACCTCAATTTCCACAAAGTTTGTCTGGCTGGATGGGAGCTTAAAACATTTCCACGGGCTACGCAGTCAAAAGAAAGGCGTGAACAAATTGTTATCATTGAAATCTGAATTGGACGTCGTGGATTGTTTTTGTATGTTGTTTTCTTAGATTTTCACTAGTTACAGCTTAAGTAGGGACACATAGAATAAGATGTGACAAGTGGAAATCCACCGTTTAAAAGACGGAAAATTTGCCACATTGAAAATTTTACCACGGAGCAAAAATAGCCCGCCTTGTACATGGAAAAAATAACACGGGGAAATTTTACCACGAGGGAAAAATATCACGCCTTGTAGAGGGAAAAAATAACGCGAGGACAAAATAATATACGACACCTACTGTCATGATCTTACCCAATTAAGTATATATTAGTCCTAAGCTTGAGCCTTAGTGGTCGTCTTTTTACATTTCCTAAAGAAGCATTGAACTCACAACAATTTTCAGTGAGTTACCAGCTCGGTATTCAAAAATGAATCGGGGCGACCTCAAACATGGAGGGGCGCTATGAAAAACCGCCTTATTCACTCGCTTACGCATTCCCTTGCTTGAAATATGAGTGAGACACCTTCCTTTTGCTGCTCCCTTGCTCGTTGCACTTGCTGCGCCACTGGTACTAAGCTGCTTCTTTCAAATACAACACCAGATAACTAGAAGCTGCTAATCTCTTTGTGACTGATATTGAATGCTACTGATTCAGGAGTACCTTTGTAACGGCTGCATCCCTACGAAATCGTGTCCTAGTAGCCTCGATCGATTTTAAACCTGACGCTATTACTGGGCTACGTGGCTTCATAATTCGTAACAGCTAAATTTTAAGTTATATTCGTTTCGTATCTTGTAATTCGCTGTAATTAAAGAAATGGTCGTGCCGGGCTAGGGCAGGACTAAATATTAATAATACGAACAACAGTAACAATATATGCCTCGCCCAGTTATCTCCAACTTTTTTTAAGTTACTTTATCTATCTGAGAAATTGGGGATAATTTCACGGTATACAAACATTTCCTCACTGTATTTTTCTTTAATATCACAGTTTTATATATACCAAAAATTACGACTGACAGACATAACAACGGAGTTTTGATAAATATATCGACATCAGCTCAGCGACGTTACAACAAATGCAATTGACTAAAAATAGAATATTGTGTTCTTTCTAAAAATGCCGAATCATCATTTCTTCTTGTCTTTCTTTTTGTCTTCTAGCCATTAATAAAGTCACATTTTTATTAAAGTCGGCTGTCATTTTGGTACTATCTCATTCGCTTTTTAACCTGCGCACAATGGCTGAAATACAAAAAACAAACAGCACCTCTATATAAGAAAAAGTGCAAAATAACTATGTACAATAAGAGCCGACAGAAATATTATTTTATATTGTTACCATATTATCTTTTATAAAAAAAACTCAAACTGTTTCTGGTACTACTGTAAATTTCAAGTCGGCTCCTTTGTTAATTTAAAATTTGTAAAATTGCTACTGCAATCAACAGCGCTTAGATATGATTCGGTTTTACGCATTGCGTATATATTAATAATTAATTTACGCCTTTTTTCTCATATATAGCTTTTTATGTAAAAGCGATGTATATGATATCCGACAGAATTTGAACTGTAAATATTTGTGTAAACTAGTCGCTCTATGACGTTTGAAATTGCAAAAAATATGGTTAATTTGGTTAAAATTATTTAAGTTGCAATTGTGGGGAAAATGCAACAGTACATAATTGCTAAATATTAGGTAATAAATAGATAAAGTTGCAAAAATTAAAAGCGATTGTACTATCCTTCAATTTATTATTATCTATTAAGGTGAGCTCAGCGCGATTATAAATACTACGATTTAACGCAGCGACAATACTAACAAATAAGGATCATAGACATAACCAAGAGCGGATGTGATGTTTTGCTGAAGTGTATGATACTCGTCAGGTTGTGTGTATTAACCCTATCAGCGAGATGCTTGTAGGCTTAACACGCATAAACTGAAGAGTCTCATACACTACAGCAAAACATGATCCTCTCTTGATATAACACATCGTCTTATTTAGATTTTAAGAGTTCTGTTTAATCACATTATTACTAAAAAAGACCTAGTTGTAAGAATGAGTTCAAGAGATTCATAATTTTCAATTATGCCTTCTCGTAATAATGAGATGAGACGTATATGGCCGCAGATACTGTTCTCTCAGTGTAAAGACAACAACATTGCAGCACTCAAAAGGTACAAGCGTCCAGAATGAAAAGCTATTATGGGTTTTTCATGCAATAAAATTCCTTAAAATTAAAAGGCACTAAGAAATTTGCTGGACAAAAAGGTATTTCCATGTGAATATCACAAAATTGAAACCATTTGCTATATCTTGTCTATGTTCGACTTGGACAATATTAATTTTATACCGCTCACAAAACAGAGCAATAATTTCGGTTTATAGTTTGGCATCATTAAATGTAGACAGTCGCATAAAGCAGATCTTTATCGTCGCCAGCTAAAGTTTACATTATAAGCTGCTCATAGAAACGTAACTAGCCAAACAAGTGAATGTTGTGCAACAAACTTGCTAGCTCTGTCTTATTTAAATCGATAAATCATGAATTAGTTCTATGCACGATATCCTAATTTATTTGGATTGCACAGGAACTGACCGTCAAATTACTAAATTAACAGTTGTGTATACTATTGCTGTGTGTAGTATGTGATAAATAAGACATTTTTTTACTTTTTTTATACAAACCATGCGCTAACCAAATATATTTTTAACTCAAAGAAACGTGCCTTCAGACAAACGTGTTATCTTTTATTATGCAAACCAGGCAGGTAACCGAATGCTTTGAATTGACCACCGACTTAGTCACAAGAATTAGCCGGTTTACTGGTTTCTTGGAGCATCGACAACGCTATTTACTAGCGGATAAGAAATTAACAATAAGTGAACTATAATATTAAAATATTAGTGAAATATTAGTGAAACAAGCTACCCCGTCGGAAACACATACTATGTGTCAAGAACTTTCGTTTGAAAACAAAAAAGTTTTCTTCTTAAAAGAAGAATGTCACAGCAGTCATATTGCTATTAACAATAGAATTTATGCGCCTCGACTACATATAGTTATTTAAATATAAACTTTACGACGGTTCAGCATAATATATGGTTTTTGAAACATGTCAAATTATTTGACTTCAGCGTTTGCGAATATGCTGTCTATGAAATAGCAAAGATGAATTCAAACCTGGTAAAGTTGATAAAGATAATTTTCGATGTCATCAATTCTCGGAATTCCTAAATGTTTTGATCTCAATTGTAGTCGACAAATCCGACACGTTTGATGCATGCCATTTTTGCCTGGCATGAAGACTCCAGCGGTCGGATCTGAAAAGGATTTGACTATAACAGATACGTGCAGTGCAGTGCAACCAAAGCTGTAATGCACACTCTGACAAAAGGTGAAATCAATGTCACAGCCTGACGGCTGTGACAATAATACTAAGCTAATAAAGAATGTACTAAAGGAGTTGGTCATGCTACCTTCTCTGGAGCTATATATAGTTACACAACGTAGCAGACGCGGCCTGAAAACCACTGTAGCATTCAGTCTAAAACTAATGTAGCTTAGGTATTATAACATCCTCAGTTGCTCAAAAATTCCATAGGCTTGCAATATTCGGCTAAAAACATATTAACGCTGAAAAATTATTTGCAATCTTCCAATAGCCCTGTACAGGCCTACGATATAGATCAAACGGTGGTCTATAAAAACACTAAGCGCCTCTGTCGGCGAATTCCTAATAACTATCGTAAAAATTGAACTTTAAATGATACGTGAAGAAAAACAAAAAGCAAAGTATGTATAAAAGCTGTACTTAAAGATCTTAATGCATAGCTATGTAAAATTTTAACAATATATTAATAGCCATTAAATGTAATTCAGAAAAGAATAGAAATTCCGTTGGATTGTCGACCTCGCTACGTACGTGTTAGACATAGCGAAAAGAAGTAAAAGGCACAACTAAGGGACTATATCCCTGCGCCAAAATAGTAAAATGGATTATCGTTCTTTTCTCCAAAGCTATGGGTTAGGTGAAAATAGCTTGTTTTTATCGAATTCAGCGAATTAAAGGCGCAACGGTTGTTACGAATTACAAATATGCCCAATTAAACAGCCGTGCTAAAGCAATATATACTGGAAAGAAACTGCTAAAAAAATAAAAAAAATGAATTTAAAAATTGTTGTTCAGATCGTATAGCTTGTTTTTAATTTTATTCTTTTTAGCGCTACTGAAGTTGTCGTCTGTTATGAGTCATATTGTGAACGCAATTTTGTAATAAACCAACCTGCTTTTTAAATCACCGCGTAGTTCGTGTTTTATAGTGAACAAATGTTTGCGCCGTGCGGACTGATGCTGGATAGCTTCGCTCGGACCATGGCATACTAACTACTGCACTATCTAGGAGTTGCTTGTGAGTACTGACGAGGGCGCAAATGTACACGGCGCGACAAATTCAGCTTGCACATCGCTTCCGTTCTGAAATTAATGTGCATTTCGTACAATATTAGACAAACTTTTGCGGTCTCGGCAGATTGAACATGGATTGTTTGAACCATTTGATTTCTTGACCTTTCTGCAACCGTTCATGGGATATTTCGAGTGGAAGCAATCCGTTATCAACGTCTGAACACGAAGTGTTACCGAACGAAGACCCAGACTGCTCAATTTTAACTGCCCTCGTCGATATATATTACTCGTCGATACGACTAGTATATGAAATGAATATAAAAAATAACACTAGCTGCTGTACAGGGTTCTAAATCCTACTTCTTCTTACTTGCTGCACGACATGAACATGTCCTGCAAAGCAGTTATACATCCTTCTACGAACCTTCCACTCTTCTGGGAGTCTTTGGTATTTGCAAATTTGGCTGTGTTTTGGATGTCTTTGTATTACTTTCTGATGTACGCTAATGGCAAGCAGATTGGAACTACTAGTATATGAAATGAATATAAAAAATAACACTAGCTGCTGTACAGAGTTCTAAATCCTACTTCTTCTTATTTGCTGCACGACATAAACATGTCCAGCAAAGCAGATATGCATACTTCAACGAACATTACACTCTTCTAGGAGTCTTCGTATTGCAAATTTGGCTGTGTTTTGGATGTCTTTGTATTACTTTCTGAAGTACGCTAATGGCAGGCAGATTGAAAATACTAGTATATGAAATGAATATAAAAAATAACACTAGCTGCTGTACAGGGTTCTAAATCCTACTTCTTCTTACTTGCTGCACGACATGAACATGTCCAGCAAAGCAGTTATGCATCCTTCTACGAACCTTCCACTCTTCTGGGAGTCTTCGTATTGCAAATTTGGCTGTGTTTTGGATGTCTTTGTATTACTTTCTGAAGTACGCTAATGGCAAGCAATTGGAAATACTAGTATATGAAATGAATATAAAAAATAACACTAGCTGCTGTACAGGGTTCTAAATCCTACTTCTTCTTACTTGCTGCACGACATGAACATGTCCAGCAAAGCAGTTATGCATCCTTCTACGAACCTTCCATTCTTCTGGGAGTCTTCGTATTGCAAATTTGGCTGTGTTTTGGATGTCTTTGTATTACTTTCTGAAGTACGCTAATGGCAAGCACATTGGAAATACTAGTATATGAAATGAATATAAAAAATAACACTAGCTGCTGTACAGGGTTCTAAATCCTACTTCTTCTTACTTGCTGCACGACATGAACATGTCCAGCAAAGCAGTTATGCATAATTCTACGAACCTTCCATTCTTCTGGGAGTCTTCGTATTGCAATTTTGGCTGTGATTTGGATGTCTTTGTATTACTTTCTGAAGTACGCTAATGGCAAGCAGATTGGAAATACTAGTATATGAAATGAATATAAAAAATAACACTAGCTGCTGTACAGGGTTCTAAATCCTACTTCTTCTTACTTGCTGCACGACATGAACATGTCCAGCAAAGCAGTTATGCATCCCTCTACGAACCTTCCACTCTTCTGGGAGTCTTCGCATTGCAAATTTGGCTGTGTTTTGGATGTCTTTGTATTACTTTCCGATGTACGCTAATGGCAAGGAGATTGGAAATACTAGTATATGAAATGAATATAAAAAATAACACTAGCTGCTGTACAGGGTTCTAAATCCTACTTCTTCTTACTTGCTGCACGACATGAACATGTCCAGCAAAGCAGTTATGCATCCCTCTACGAACCTTCCACTCTTCTGGGAGTCTTCGCATTGCAAATTTGGCTATGTTTTGGATGTCTTTGTATTACTTTCTGAAGTACGCTAATGGCAATCAGATTGGAAATACTAGTATATGAAATGAATATAAAAAATATCACTAGCTGCTGTACAGGGTTCTAAATCCTACTTCTTCTTACTTGCTGCACGACATGAACATGTCCAGCAAAGCAGTTATGCATCCTTCTACGAACCTTCCATTCTTCTGGGAGTCTTCGTATTGCAAATTTGGCTGTGATTTGGATGTCTTTGTATTACTTTCTGAAGTACGCTAATGGCAAGGAGATTGGAAATACTAGTATATGAAATGAATATAAAAAATAACACTAGCTGCTGTACAGGGTTCTAAATCCTACTTCTTCTTACTTGCTGCACGACATGAACATGTCCAGCAAAGCAGCTATGCATCCTTCCACGAACTTTCCACTCTTCTGGGAGTCTTCGTATTGCAAATTTGGCTGTGTTTTGGATGTCTTTGTATAACTTTCTGAAGTACGCTAATGGCAAGCAGATTGGAAATACTAGTATATGAAATGAATATAAAAAATAACACTAGCTGCTGTACAGGGTTCTAAATCCTACTTCTTCTTACTTGCTGCACGACATGAACATGTCCAGCAAAGCAGTTATACATCCTTCTACGAACCTTCCACTCTTCTGGGAGTCTTCGTATTGCAAATTTGGCTGTGTTTTGGATGTCTTTGTATTACTTTCTGAAGTACGCTAATGGCAAGCAGATTGGAAATACTAGTATATGAAATGAATATAAAAAATAACACTAGCTGCTGTACAGGGTTCTAAATCCTACTTCTTCTTACTTGCTGCACGACATGAACATGTCCAGCAAAGCAGTTATACATCCTTCTACCAACCTTCCACTCTTCTGGGAGTCTTCGTACTGCAAATTTGGCTGTGTTTCGGATGTCTTTGTATTCTTCGGCGCGGCGCGCGCAAAACCCCAGCAACCCCGCCCCACACCGCGCGCACCCCAACCCAGCACACCCCGGTTCGATGTCTTTGTATTACTTTCTGAAGTACGCTAATGGCAAGCAGATTGGAAATACTAGTATATGAAATGAATATAAAAAATAACACTAGCTGCTGTACAGGGTTCTAAATCCTACTTCTTCTTACTTGCTGCACGACATGAACATGTCCAGCAAAGCAGTTATACATCCTTCTACGAACCTTCCACTCTTCTGGGAGTCTTCGTATTGCAAATTTGGCTGTGTTTTGGATGTCTTTGTATTACTTTCTGAAGTACGCTAATGGCAAGCAGATTGGAAATACTAGTATATGAAATGAATATAAAAAATAACACTAGCTGCTGTACAGGGTTCTAAATCCTACTTCTTCTTACTTGCTGCACGACATGAACATGTCCAGCAAAGCAGTTATGCATCCTTCTACGAACCTTCCACTCTTCTGGGAGTCTTCGTATTGCAAATTTGGCTGTGTTTTGGATGTCTTTGTATTACTTTCTGAAGTACGCTAATGGCAAGCAGATTGGAAATACTAGTATATGAAATGAATATAAAAAATAACACTAGCTGCTGTACAGGGTTCTAAATCCTACTTCTTCTTACTTGCTGCACGACATGAACATGTCCAGCAAAGCAGTTATACATCCTTCTACGAACCTTCCACTCTTCTGGGAGTCTTCGTATTGCAAATTTGGCTGTGTTTTGGATGTCTTTGTATTACTTTCTGAAGTACGCTAATGGCAAGCAGATTGGAAATACTAGTATATGAAATGAATATAAAAAATAACACTAGCTGCTGTACAGGGTTCTAAATCCTACTTCTTCTTACTTGCTGCACGACATGAACATGTCCAGCAAAGCAGTTATACATCCTTCTACGAACCTTCCACTCTTCTGGGAGTCTTCGTATTGCAAATTTGGCTGTGTTTTGGATGTCTTTGTATTACTTTCTGAAGTACGCTAATGGCAAGCAGATTGGAAAGTACTAGTATATGAAATGAATATAAAAAATAACACTAGCTGCTGTACAGGGTTCTAAATCCTACTTCTTCTTACTTCCCCCACCGCCTTACTTGCTGCTCGACGTGTGACTACTATGCCAGCATGGAAAAAGTCCCCCCCATCCCCCCCCACCACCAGTTATACATCCGTCTACCAATCTTCCACTCTTCTGGGAGTCTTCGTGTTGCAAATTTGGCTGTGTTTTGGATGTCTTTGTATTACTTTCTGAAGTACGCTAATGGCAAGCAGATTGGAAATACTAGTATATGAAATGAATAAAAAATAACACTTGCTGCTGTACAGGATTCTAAATCCTACTTCTTCTTACTTGCTGCACGACATGAACATGTCCAGCAAAGCAGTTATACATCCTTCTACGAACCTTCCACTCTTCTGGGAGTCTTCGTAGTGCAAATTTGGCTGTGTTTTGGATGTCTTTGTATTACTTTCTGATGTACGCTAATGGCAAGCAGATTGGAAATACTAGTATATGAAATGAATAAAAAATAACACTAGCTGCTGTACAGGATTCTAAATCCTACTCCTTCTTACTTGCTGCACGACATGAACATGTCCAGCAAAGCAGTTATGCATCCTTCTACGAACCTTCCACTCTTCTGGGAGTCTTCGTATTGCAAATTTGGCTGTGTTTTGGATTTATTTGTATTAATTTCTGAAGTACGCTAATGGCAAGCAGATTGGAAATACTAGTATATGAAATGAATATAAAAAAATAACACTAGCTGCTGTACAGGGTTTTAAATCCTACTTTTTCTTACTTGCTGCACGACATGAACATGTCCAGCAAAGCAGCTATGCATCCTTCTACGAACCTTCCACTGTTCTGGGAGTCTTCGTAGTGCAAATTTGGCTTTGTTTCGGATGTCTTTGTATTACTTTCTGAAGTACGCTAATGGCAAGCAGATTGGAACTACTAGTATATGAAATGAATATAAAAAATAACACTAGCTGATATACAAGGTTCTAAATCCTACTTCTTCTTATTTGCGCACGACATGAACATGTCCAGCAAAGCAGTTATGCACATTTGCTACAACCTTCCACTCTTCTGGGATCTTCGTATTGCAGAATTGGCTGTTTCTTCTTTGTTTACTTAAAAAGAGAAACCGAAAAAAAAAAAACACGCCCATCTTGCTGCACGACATGAACATGTCCAGCAAAGTAGTTATACATCCTTCTACGAACCTTCCACTCTTCTGTGTCTTTGTATTACTTTCTAAAGTACGCTAATGGCAAGCAGATTGGAAATACTAGTATATGAAATGAATATAAAAAATAACACTAGCTGCTGTACAGGGTTCTAAATCCTACTTCTTCTTACTTGCTGCACGACATTAACATGTCCAGAAAAGCAGTTATGCATCCTTCTACGAACCTTCCACTCTTCTGGGAGTCTTCGTATTGCAAATTTGGCTGTGTTTCGGATGTCTTTGTATTACTTTATGAAGTAAGATATTCGCTAGCAGATAGGTACTACTAGTATATGAAATGAATATAAAAAATAACACTAGCTGCTGCACAGGGTTCTAAATCCTACTTCTTCTTACTTGCTGCACGACATGAACATGTCCAGCAAAGCAGTTATACATCCTTGTACGACCCTTCCACTGTTCTGGGAGTCTTCGTACAGCAAATTTGGCTTTGTTTCGGATGTCTTTGTATTACTTTCTGAAGTACGCTAATGGCAAGCAGATTGGAACTACTAGTATATGAAATGAATATAAAAAATAACACTAGCTGCTGTACAGGGTTCTAAATCCTACTTCTTCTTACTTGCTGCACGACATGAACATGTCCAGCAAAGCAGTTATACATCCTTCTACCAACCTTCCACTCTTCTGGGAGTCTTCGTATTGCAAATTTTTCTGCGTTTTGGATGTCTTTGTATTACTTTCTGAAGTACGCTAATGGCAAGCAGATTGGAAATACTAGTATATGAAATGAATATAAAAAATAACACTAGCTGCTGTACAGAGTTCTAAATCCTACTTCTTCTTATTTGCGGCACGACATGAACATGTCCAGCAAAGCAGTTATGCATCCTTCTACGAACCTTCCACTCTTCATGGAGTCTTCGTATTGCAAATTTGGCTGTGTTTCGGATGTCTTTGTATTACTTTCTGAAGTACGATAATGGCAAGCAGATTGGAACTACTAGTATATGAAATGAATATAAAAAATAACACTAGCTGCTGTACAGGGTTCTAAATCCTACTTCTTCTTACTTGCTGCACGACATGAACATGTCCAGCAAAGCAGTTATACATCCTTCTACGACCCTTCCACTCTTCTGGGAGTCTTCGTCTTGCAAATTTGGCTGTGTTTTGGATGTCTTTGTATTACTTTCTGAAGTACGCTAATGGCAGGCAGATTGGAAATACTAGTATATGAAATGAATATAAAAAATAACACTAGCTGCTGTAAAGGGTTCTAAATCCTACTTCTTCTTACTTGCTGCACAACATGAACATTTCCAGCAAAGCAGTTATACATCCTTCTAACAACCTTCCACTCTTCTAGGAGTCTTCGTACTGCAAATTTGGCTGTGTTTCGGATGTCTTTGTATTACTTTCTGAAGTACGCTAATGGCAAGCAGATTGGAACTACTAGTATATGAAATGAATATAAAAAATAACACTTAGCTGCTGTACAGGATTCTAAATCCTACTCCTTCTTACTTGCTGCACGACATGAACATGTCCAGCAAAGCAGTTATGCATCCTTCTACCAACCTTCCACTCTTCTGGGAGTCTTCGTAGTGCAAATTTGTCTGTGTTTTGGATGTGTTTGTATTACTTCTGATGTACGCTAATGGCAAGCAGATTGGAAATACTAGTATATGAAATGAATATAAAAAATAACACTAGCTGCTGTACAGGATTCTAAATACTACTCCTTCTTACTTGCTGCACGACATGAACATGTCCAGCCAAACAAGTTATACATCCTTCTACAGAACCTTCCACTCTTCTGGGAGTCTTCGTATTGCAAATTTGGCTGTGTTTTGGATGTCTTTGTATTACTTTCTAATGTACGCTAATGGCAAGCAGATTGGAAATACTAGTATATAAAATGAATATAAAAAAATAACACTTGCTGCTGTACAGGATTCTAAATCCTACTTCTTCTTACTTGCTGCACGACATGAACCTGTCCAGCAAAGCAGTTATACATCCTTCTACCAACCTTCCACTCTTCTGGGAGTCTTCGTAGTGCAAATTTGGCTGTGTTTTGGATGTCTTGCTGTATTACTTTCTGATGTACGCTAATGGCAAGCAGATTGGAAATACTACGTATATGAAATGAATATAAAAATAACACTAGCTGCTGTACAGAATTATAAATCCTACTTCTTTCTTACTTGCTGCACGACATTAACATGTCCAGCAAAGCAGTTATGCATCCTTCTACGAACCTTCCACCTCTTCTGGGAGTATTCGTATTGCAAACACGGCTGTGTTTTGGATTACTTTGTATTACTTTCTGATGTACGCTAATGGCAAGCAGATTGTAAATACTAGTATATGAAATGAATAAAAAATAACACTAGCTGCTGTACTGGATTCTAAATCCTACTCCTTCTTACTTGCTGCACGACATGAACATGTCCAGCAAAGCAGTTATAAATCCTTCTACGACCCTTCCACTCTTCTGGGAGTCTTCGTATAGCAAATTTGGCTTGTTTTGGATGTCTTTGTATTACTTTCTGATGTACGCTAATGGCAAGCAGATTGGAACTACTAGTATATGAAAATGAATATAAAAAATAACACTAGCTGCTGTACAGGGTTCTAAATCCTACTTCTTTACTTGCTGCACGACATGAACATGTCCCAGCAAAGCAGTTATACATCCTTCTACCAACCTTCCACTCTTCTGGGAGTCTTCGTATTGTAAATTTGGCTGTGTTTTGGATGTCTTTGTATTACTTTCTGAAGTACGCTAATGGCAAGCAGTTTGGAAATACTAGTCTGTGAATGAATATAAAAAATAACACTAGCTGCTGTACAGGGTTCTAAATCCTACTTCTTCTTACTTGCTGCACGACATGAACATGTCCAGCAAAGCAGTTATACATCCTTCTACCAACCTTCCACTCTTCTGGGAGTCTTCGTATTGCAAATTTGGCTGTGTTTTGGATGTCTTTGTATTACTTTCTGAAGTACGCTAATGGCAAGCAGATTGGAAATACTAGTATATGAAATGAATATAAAAAATAACACTAGGTGCTGTACAGAGTTCTAAATCCTACTTCTTCTTATTTGCGGCACGA
>JASANE010018790.1:0-19984 GCA_030248225.1 Trileptium ribeirensis
CCTTCTAGCTATGTATTGGCACAAACTTTAATGCACGAAAGTTGTTGTATTACACTTATGTAGACGAAAGTTTTTGAACTATTTTAAGCTAAATTGTTTTAGATACTATGAAATAATGGTAAATACACACAGACACAATTAGAGGGCAACTTAATACTTTTGAAAAAATACTATGTCCAAAAAATACTATTAAACGAAACATAGATATTGGACACAAAGCAATTTTTAAGCATTCGATTTCCGACAGCATTTTTTGACTGGTGATCTCAAATTTTACCCAGAAGTTTTTATATGTCCGCGCCAAACGTTGATATGGGCCTACATTTCACACAGAGCGAAATGTGTACAATAATACAATACTTCCCAGCTCAAAAAACGTGGGTTCTGTGCAAGACTATCCCCTATCCCAGAAATGAGGAGGAAACGCCAAAAGCGCCAGTGTCATCCAACACGCATTTACCTTAGAGTGCAGGGGAGTGTCATACTCTTACCTAATGCACTTTTGATTCTACCAAGAGTGCATTAGCAAACAGTATAAAACTTCCCTGCGCTTTAGTGTTACCCGTGTTTGTTGATACGGGCGTTTTCGGCCTGACCCCTCCCCCCCAGTTTCTGTGGGGAGGTCGGTTTATAAGCTGCTGGTTCAACCGACCCTGAATTATAGATTCTCTGATATCAAATAATTTCATGGCTGCTGTCCGAGTAACCATGTTCTAGTATAGGCTTTACTTCTTGATCATCACATTTATCATCTTAAATGCAGGCTAAACATTTTTTTCGTTCGCCATTTGTCACAAGATATATTTTAGCCAGCTACAATACCATACAAACTCATAAAAGTGAACGGAGAAGTCGTGGAAACATCGCAATTGACCATGCACGTACCTTACATTACCCTTGTAAATTTTGTCGGGCCTTTGAGGACTGTTACGCTGTGAATATTATTTCAACTAATCGACTTATGGAATTTTTTTAATTAAACGTTTTCCAAGTTAGAGTTTATGGCGTTGGGATATAGCATTCTCAGTGGGGTGTCAATTAAATAGCTCCCTGATCAGGTTTTCCCGACTATGCTGCATTAACATAGCTTGAGCATGTACGTACATTATCCTTTATGAATTTTATTGGTTTTTTGAGGACTGCCACTCTCAGATTTACCTTTAAAAAGAAACTGTAACTTTTAGCTAAACTGCAACAGAAACTGTCACATTTGAAAAAAATTGTTACAGAAGTTCCTTTTATAAAAAGAATACAGCATGTGTAGCAACTTTTAAAAATATTAAAACACACATTGTAGCCACCTTAAGAATTTTCTAAAGAAGTTTTGTATAGAAGTAGGGAAACAACCGAAAAGTTTGCTACTCATAAAGAAAGTCTTCCGGCATATTATATGAAAACTGAACGATTAGTCAGAAATACGGATTTCCAAAGAAATAAAAGCCTGCTAAATCCCTAAAGTCCAGACAGCTCAGTGGTTTGCGTACGCCATTTTCGCGCGTGCGAATGTGTTCGATACGCCAGCTGAGTGTGTCGTGTCGCGTGTGTTTCCATGTTATTCGCTCACTCTGCGAGATTCCTTAATGAACCGACCAACAGCTCCAGACAGCTCAGTTGTTTGTGTAAGCCGTTTCACGCGTGCTATCAGGGTTCGATCCGATGCGAGTTCTTGATCTTGTCAAACATTGTACAATTATACACACGCTGGTTCGAGCGTTAAATGGTTAAACATCACGGAAAATTAATTTTCGAAACAGATGTAGCTCTCACAATTTATGGAGTAAGGCTAACTCGTTCTATGTCTCTCGGCTATTAGCTATCATAATTATGGCACCTGGCGCGGCTCAGAAAAATGTCAAAACCGCTCGTCCAGGCTAGCCGAGGTGGGCTGTCACAAAATCTTTCCCTATCGCATATCTAAACGTAAATCTCGAATAAAGCAAAACTCTTAATTTGATTTAAATACTTAAAAGACTTGCTATTTGGGATTTGGGTATATATCAGCTAATATATATTTAAGATGTATATGTCAGCTAGTATTTATTTAAAAATGTATCAGCTTCCATGCTTCCGAAGAAAAACAGATATTAAAGCAAAATGCAGCGGTACTTGGGTACATATATATTCATAAATGAGCGAGCTCCGACACCCAATGAGGGGTATAGCCTGTGCAAAAGGTGTGGTGAGGTCGTCCTCAGGAGAATCAGGTTGTCAGCGTGGGGGAAGGTCGTCAGGGGAGTCCATGATTCCCAATTACGCCCAATGTTAGCGCAAATGTGCCCGATTTAGGCCTATTCTGTGGACATTTTAATTTTTACGAGTTGACGCGGTGGGTGGCGGGGGATCCGAGAATCACGGGGATAATCCCGCTGTCGTTCCTGATATTTATGATATATAATTTTCTCACGCTTTCTAAAATACATATCTATGAAAGCAAAAAGCTTTTTCTGGATTTTCAGATTTGATCTTGCGTAAATAATTCAAGGACTTGCTACTTCGGTATATATGAAATAGTATATATATATATATTTATATCTAATATTTTCCGAACAGAAATGACAAAGCAAAATGCATCGCCACCTCATATATATATTAGCCCGAAAATATTTATGATATATAGGATTTTTTGACGATTCCGAAGAGAAATATCTCTATAATTAAAGCAAAATGATGCTCTATGTTTTTCCTTTCGTTCTATTTTCTGTAGCCATAACCTTTTCGCGGTGGTTTCTTCACTGTCATTTGTTCCTGAAACAGTCCTAGCATTACAATAAAATATTTTACGGAATTCCATTTATATTTGTAAGTAACTTAGACAGATTTTAATACAACAAATCCTTGGTTCACTTCGCTTTGTTTGCACTTAAAAGGATAATAGCTGCCGCAACATTTATAAATATCATAGTATGTCGACCACAAAGGTATTGAAGCCAACGCAATTCATTAAGTGCGTAAATACGCTGCTGCCTACATATTAAGTTTTAGCGCCTTGTTTTACGGTATTATGAAACAGTTATTGGTTAAGCAATATGTCTTTGCCTCACCAATGAGGGATTACCCCGCCGGTTGGAGGGGGACGAGATCTCCTGGAGCGGATAAATTTTCCAAATTTTTCGGGACTCAAAATTTTCGTTAAATTTTGGCAATTTTTCGCCGACGTGTTCATATTTTCCCCGTTTTTTCTCAATTTTCACCAAATGCTTGTCATTTTCTATCAATTTTTGTGCATTCACCCTCGATTTTTTTCTAAACTTTGCAACAAGTTTCAGCTTACCTTAGGGTCGCGGGGCGGAGGGTTGCGGAGTTTCAGAGGGATCAGACGGCTTCCTGTGAAATGGGCTGAAAACCCACGGGGGACCCGACTCAGGGGGATAATTGCCATCTCATCCTATGAGCATGTATATATATACATGCTACAATCAACAAAAACATCGACTACGTCTCCTGCTTCTGTTCGGTACAAATCATGTTTTAGTACTTTTCGATAACTTACTCATTATTCTCTTGCAACTTCACTATACATTGTTCTTTTCGTTTGTTCAAAATTTAGATTATAATTTTATATGGCTTTAATTTTGTTCACGTTGGTAACTTTTTAACATTAAGGTTTTTGAAAGATAGTGTACGAGTAAACTTAACTTGCGCTCATCGATTATCCTATTTTGCAGTGGACGATAGTTTTGACGTTAGTTATTAAATTTTGTTCACAAATCACTTTACAATACGAACATTGAAAACAAAAGGTACATTGTTTAACTCACAAAGTAGCATTGTTTGCACGCCAATTTACATTTGCTGTGCATAAACGCTGAATTTCTTTCACATTCGCCATTCTTTGCCCAACCCCAACAGCGATGATGTTCGTTACGACAGTTTGGGTCTGTTTGCTCGTCATCTAAAAATCAAAATAGTTTCAGAACCGTAAATCAAAATTAAAAAAAAAAGAAATATTGAGCCTTTTTCTGAATCGCTTCAGCCTGAGTCTAATAGTAAGCTTAAGACTAACACCTTGAATCACTTCAGTAGCTGATCCAGTGTCGCCGTGAAGGGGCTGTCGGTAGGCAGTTACGCCTAGCAAACAAAGTTTACACCCCGCCCGAGGCTTGAACCGCACCACTAAGGGTACGTACCCCCTGTAAATCGCTGCACCCCCCTCACCCGTAGTGTAGACTGTAGATTCGGGAAATGCCCCCTCTCGTCGCACGGAAGGCGGACGCAAATTTTTAAGAGTAAGATGATTTTTTCTACTTATCCCTCCCCTCTTCCCTCTCGTTCCATCATCTAGTTAATGGGGGGCGGGCCGCTATCCTCTCCGCCACTCCCATATCCGCCCCTGAATCACTTCAACTTAGCCCTAAGCCACCATGCTTAACACTACGCCTTACAGCAAGCTAAGGCTGGCTTATACTTAGTCTTAGGCGGGAAGCAATTTAAAGAAATACATGAAAAGTTTTCAACATTATAGTTCAAAAAATAAAAAATAAAAAACAGAATTTGACGTTTTATTGAATTGCGTCGGCCTAAAACTAAGCCTAAGCTAACGAATAATCCTTTGAATCGCTTCAGCCTATATCTAAGCACTAAAGTTTAAGACAAAACCTAACAATAAGCTCTGGCTATACTTATTGGCTATGCTTAGGCAGGAAGCAAAAGACACGAAAAATCGATATTATCCATGATAATCACGTTGAATGAGCTACGATTACAATTACATAAGACATTTTACCTCTGTTTGACGCAGCCTACAAATGTCATAAAAC
Organism: Trileptium ribeirensis; assembly: GCA_030248225.1. NCBI lineage: Eukaryota > Metazoa > Nematoda > Enoplea > Enoplida > Thoracostomopsidae > Trileptium > Trileptium ribeirensis. The sequence continues at coordinate 4,758 of JASANE010018790.1, forward strand.
GTCAGGGCTCCTCGGGATTAATTGAGTAAAATAGCGAATCCAGCAAGACTTTCACCAGCTGAAGCATTATTTTTAAAAGATATCCAAAATTTTGTTTCAACGAATCAAATTGCAAGATACAGATTATATGAATGCAATGAGTCAAATTTTAGATAAACGTCATTTGAGTAATCAGTATTTGCAGCACATCAATGTCGATTAAACGGTATAATAATGAGGCAAAACTCAAATTTTTTTTTACATGAGATACATCTAGTTAATTCTTATTTTAATGATGCAGCATTCACTTCAAAAACTTGACTTGACTTGATAGACATATCACCCGCTGGGGTAAAACCCTTCCAGAGTACATTGTTCATGACGTGCCATATTTGTCGCGGCATAGACACCTCCACAAAAAAGCACACCTCCACATTCCGAAAAGCAACACATTCGTGGGTCATCGTCATAGTCCCGAATCACTATACATACCACCTTTTGTTTCACAAGACCAAAAAACTGTTATCGAAAAAAGTTTTGGTTGAACGATGGCTCACATCCAGCGATCCACCACCTAGTTTCCCATTGTATGTTACAATATATGGATTACCTGGATTGCATATGCCACATGATTTTGCACACGATGCCAGCATATAGTTTGGATTTTTATCACATTCGCCGACTTTCGCCCATCCATAGCATTTGTATGTTTCGTCACGACAATAATAACTCCCTGCGCTGTCTAAAAATTTCGGTATTGTTCAAAATTTTAGAGAACAAATTATGTCCGCATAGCTAAAAAGCATTAGCGAAAAACTAGTCACTGCCCTACATATTATATTAATTATATTAATATAAAGTAAAATTAGGTAGTGTCTAAAAATCACAGAAAAATATGCTGAGATCTTGCATCATCTTTTGCAGGTGTATGTTTAAAACATTGTCATTATATAAACAGTTCCGATCATCGTGGGCCTCTCCTTAGATTAGCTGTGTCCCGAATAGTGTGAATATCTTTTCAACCAGCTAATCCGGTAGCTCATTGTTTGATATTATGCTCAGAAGAAGTTCACAACAAAATCTCAACAGAGTTTGTCAAAAATATACGAGTGCGAAAAACTTCACCGAGAACCACCAATGGTTTTGCTTCCCCAGTAATATTCATTGTTCCAAGTCTTGAAATTTTTGAAGTCGCTATTTATTTGAGGTTATCAGTCTATCACTGAAATACTGACACACCGGTAAATTAGCTTATACCTAGCAATACTTACTTTCTAGTAATACTTACTTCCTAGCAATATTCATTGTTCCAAGTCTTCAAATTTTTGAAGACGTATTTATTTGTGGTTAGCCAGTCTGTGACTGAAATACTGATACACCGATAAATTAGCTTATACCTACCATAGGGCTACTTTTAGTAACATTTATTGTTTCAAGTCTCCAAATTTTTGAAGACGTTATTTATTTGAGGCTATCAGTTTATCACTCAAATGCTGACATACCGATACATGAGCTTGCAACTAGCGTCGGGCTAATAAAAATACTTTGGCTTCCCCAGTAAAATATTTATTGTTGCAAGTCTAACTTTTGGGTGAGCCACTTTAAACGTATGTTGTTTAATACGCGGAATCGGTCTTACTTTCTATATTTAACGTTTTTGCCTGAAATATGCTGCTGTGAAGCATTTCGGCTTATTCCCTTTGAACTTACCTCTGTAATTGAATCTGTAGCGGATGTGAAGCATTTCGGCTTATTGCCTTTCAACTTATCTCTGTTATTCAATCTGTAGCGGATGTGAAGCATTTCGGCTTATACCCTTCGAACTTATCTCTGCTATTGAATCTGTAGCGGATGTGAAGCATTTCGGCTTATTCCCTTTGAACTTATCTCTGTTATTGAATCTGTAGCGGATGTGAAGCATTTCGGCTTATTGCCTTTCAACTTATCTCTGTTATCCAATCTGTAGCGGATGTGAAGCATTTCGGCTTATACCCTTCGAACTTATCTCTGCTATTGAATCTGTAGCGGATGTGGAGCATTTCGGCTTATTCCCTTTGAACTTATCTCTGTTAATGAATCTGTAGCGGATGTGAAGCATTTCGGCTTATTCCCTTTGAACTTATCTCTGCATTGAATCTGTAGCGGATGTGTAATATTTCGGCTTATTCCCTTTGACCTTATCTCTGTAATTGAATCTGTAGCGGATGTGAAGCATTTCGGCTTATTCCCTTTGAACTTGTCTCTGTAATTGAACCTGTAGCGGATGTGAAGCATTTCGGCTTATTCCCTTTGAACTTATCTCTGTTATTGAATCTGTAGCGGATGCGAAGTATTTCGGCTTATACCCTTCAAACTTATGTCTGCTATTGAATCTGTAGCGGACGTAAAGCATTTCGACTTATTCCCTTTGAACTTATCTCTGTTAATGAATCTGTAGCGGATATGAAGCATTTCGGCTTATTGTTCTTGAACTTATCTCTGTTATTGAATCTGTAGCGGATGTGAAGCATTTCGGGTTATTGCCTTTGAACTTATCTCTGTTATTGAATCTCTAGCGGATGTGAAGCATTTCGGCGTATTCCCTTTGAAGTTATCTCTATTATTGAATCTGTAGCGGATGCGAAGCATTTCGGCTTATACCCTTCGAACTTATCTCTGTTATTGAATCTGTAGCGGATGTGAAGCATTTCGGCGTATTCCCTTTGAAGTTATCTCTATTATTGAATCTGTAGCGGATGCGAAGCGTTTCGGCTTATACCCTTCGAACTTATCTCTGTTATTGAATCTGTAGCGGATGTGAAGCATTTCGGCTTATACCCTTCGAACTTATCTCTGTTATTGAATCTGTAGCGGATGTGAAGCATTTCGGCGTATTCCCTTTGAAGTTATCTCTATTATTGAATCTGTAGCGGATGCGAAGCATTTCGGCATATACCCTTCGAACTTATCTCTGTTATTGAATCTGTAGCGGATGTGAAGCATTTCGGCTTATTCCCTTTGAACTTATCTCTGCATTGAATCTGTAGCGGATGTGTAATATTTCGGCTTATTCCCTTTGACCTTATCTCTGTAATTGGATCTGTAGCGGATGTGGAGCATTTCGGCTTATTCCCTTTGAACTTATCTCTGTTAATGAATCTGTAGCGGATGTGAAGCATTTCGGCTTATTCCCTTTGAACTTATCTCTGCATTGAATCTGTAGCGGATGTGTAATATTTCGGCTTATTCCCTTTGACCTTATCTCTGTAATTGAATCTGTAGCGGATGTGAAGCATTTCGGCTTATTCCCTTTGAACTTGTCTCTGTAATTGAACCTGTAGCGGATGTGAAGCTTTTCGGCTTATTCCCTTTAAACGTATCGCTGCTATTGAATCTATGTACTCTGTAAAACTGCCGTTATCATTTGGAGTGACAATTTCAATTTCACTCAATTAAAAAATGTAAATATTATTTAATGTACAATATAAAAGTCGTTACGTTTTGAGCAGACACCGCACGACTCAGGGCAATTTGTTAGCATATAGCTTGGATTACGTGAACATTCATTACGCTCCATCCATCGTAAACAGTTTGCGTTTTTGTCTTCACATTGGGCTTGTTCGCCGGGTTCTGAAATTACACCAAGTACATGGCCACTATCGGCAGCGTCGCAAAATTGGGTGAAGCTAAGGGAGGATGTCATTTCTACAACCTTTATTAATGACGAATGTGAAAAATTAACTTATGGCTATAAAATTAAATGAATTTAAGTCACCGCCCCTCCACTATGAAGAGATGCTGTCGCCGTTGACCATTACGCTATCCCTTTATTAACGACGAATGTGAAAACTTATCTGATGGCTATAAAATAAAATGAATTTAAGTCACCGCCCCTCCACTTTTGCAGAGTTCTTGTCGCTCCTGACCATTGCACTGTCATTTTTAATGACGAATGTGAAGAATAATGTGATGGGTATAGATTAAAATGAATTTAAGTCACCGCCCCTCCCCTATGAAGAGCTCCGGTCGCTCTTGACCATTACACTATTAAGGGACCGCCAACTCTAAATTTGAAGAGCTTCTCTCGGCCTTGACCATTAATACTATATTATAGGTGCTAATTGTATTTCGACCAATTTAAACACTAATGAAAGCAATCAATAGCAAATAGACTAACTCATTTTTAGGCATAAAGATTTCTAGATTAAGATTTTTAGATTAGATAAGATTAGATTAGATTAAGATTTTTAGACATTTTTAAAATCATAGTGATTTACTTATTTTCGTCATTTATCCAGTGCTGTTCTGGTTTTTTGAGCCAAGCCAAACAAACATAGTGACAATGAAACGTGCTTATACGAAAAGAAGGTTTAAAAAGATCTGATTACCTAAAATCCTAGATATATCTTATATGTATATACATGGCCATTACTAGCATGATTTCCAAAATGCATAGAACATTTATTTGTTGTATCCAAACAATTAAAAATTTAGTGTGGTAAGACGTATATATGGGTTCTACATCTCACGCAGTGAAATTGAAACAAAGTGAAAACTGTTTACCTTCAAATTCACCTTAACAGCCAGTAAATATGTAGTTTAGGATCTTTTTTAAAATCGTTCCGGGCCTGAGTGTATGCCTAAATATGGCTTAAGGGCTTAGCACTAAGACGACAAGTTCTAGAAAATGAGTGGAATGTCACTATAATTTGCGCCATTAATTCACTTCCAATATCAGAGATATATTAATAAAAATCTGGCAACATTAAATGCCTCAGTATTAATGTCTCCTTGACTTTCAAAAAATACCTTCATGAATCCCGGTGTCCAATATTTGAAACAATATGTTTTTAAACCCTTCACTAACTGCAATTATATTAAATGTGACCCTGTATTTTATTGATATGATAATTCCAACACATTCAAGCGTTATGCTGTAATTATTTTCCAGTTCAAATTATTAAATTAAATTCCTAATATAGGTAAATGTAACTAATTCTTTTGCTACTAAAATAGAAGTTAATATTCAAGCAAATACGATTACATTCAAAGATCCCACATTTTTAGCCAAAATATTTGTGTGTACTGAACATTGTGATTTAACTGGATTTTAACTTTATTCCAGTGGTACTAAAATCAACATAATTCAACATTTTACACTAAAGCTCACAAATAAAAATACATGACCAAATTTACCAATATGGCATTGATCACATTCTTTGCGACAAAATGCAACCATGAAATTTTGATGATGATCACATTCGCCGTTCTGCGCCCTACGCCGGCAATCGCCAGCCCGGTTTTCACAAGGGATGTAGGACTTTTTGCCTGAAATTTGATACAACATCACATTCAAATTTAGTGCTACAAATATTAAAATACAAGAAAAGCATCAACTTCCTTTGATTAAATGCGGTGCTTCATACAAATACTAATCAATTATTAATACTAAATTAGCTGCTGTCGTATACAGCTATGATATACATATCGGTATAGACACAATTTCAAAAACATTCCAATGACTATACAGCCGTGGCTAAAAGATTTGTTTGTATGTTTCGGCGACCCTCTACTAAACATTCCGGTGACTATACATCCATGGCTAAAAGTTATATGCATTTGTTCGTATGTTTCGGCGACCCTCTATTAAACATTCCGGTGACTATACATCCATGGCTAAAAGTTATATGCATTTGTTCGTATGTTTCGGCGACCCTCTATTAAACATTCCGGTGACTATACGGCCATGGCTAAAAGTTATATGCATTTGTTCGTATGTTTCGGCGACCCTCTATTAAACATTCCGGTGACTATACATCCATGGCTAAAAGTTATATGCATTTGTTCGTATGTTTCGGCGACCCTCTACTAAACATTCCGGTGACTATACGGCCATGGCTAAAAGTTATATGCATTTGTTCGTATGTTTCGGCGACCCTCTACTAAACATTCCGGTGACTATACATCCATGGCTAAAAGTTATATGCATTTGTTCGTATGTTTCGGCGACCCTCTATTAAACATTCCGGTGACTATACATCCATGGCTAAAAGTTATATGCATTTGTTCGTATGTTTCGGCGACCCTCTATTAAACATTCCGGTGACTATACGGCCATGGCTAAAAGTTATATGCATTTGTTCGTATGTTTCGGCGACCCTCTATTAAACATTCCGGTGACTATACGGCCATGGCTAAAAGTTATATGCATTTGTTCGTATGTTTCGGCGACCCTCTACTAAACATTCCGGTGACTATACATCCATGGCTAAAAGTTATATGCATTTGTTCGTATGTTTCGGCGACCCTCTATTAAACATTCCGGTGACTATACATCCATGGCTAAAAGTTATATGCATTTGTTCGTATGTTTCGGCGGCCCTCTATTAAATATTCCGGTGACTATACGGCCATGGCTAAAAGTTATATGCATTTGTTCGTATGTTTCGGCGACCCTCTATTAAACATTCCGGTGACTATACGGCCATGGCTAAAAGTTATATGCATTTGTTCGTATGTTTCGGCGACCCTCTATTAAACATTCCGGTGACTATACGGCCATGGCTAAAAGTTATATGCATTTGTTCGTATGTTTCGGCGACCCTCTATTAAACATTCCGGTGACTATACATCCATGGCTAAAAGTTATATGCATTTGTTCGTATGTTTCGGCGACCCTCTGTTAAACATTCCGGTGACTATACATCCATGGCTAAAAGTTATATGCATTTGTTCGTATGTTTCGGCGACCCTCTATTAAACATTCCGGTGACTATACGGCCATGGCTAAAAGTTATATGCATTTGTTCGTATGTTTCGGCGACCCTCTATTAAACATTCCGGTGACTATACGGCCATGGCTAAAAGTTATATGCATTTGTTCGTATGTTTCGGCGACCCTCTATTAAACATTCCGGTGACTATACGGCCATGGCTAAAAGTTATATGCATTTGTTCGTATGTTTCGGCGACCCTCTATTAAACATTCCGGTGACTATACGGCCATGGCTAAAAGTTATATGCATTTGTTCGTATGTTTCGGCGACCCTCTACTAAACATTCCGGTGACTATACATCCATGGCTAAAAGTTATATACATTTGTTCGTATGTTTCGGCGACCCTCTATTAAACATTCCGGTGACTATACATCCATTGCTAAAAGTTATATGCATTTGTTCGTATGTTTCGGCGACCCTCTATTAAACATTCATGTGACTATACGGCCATGGCTAAAAGTTATATGCATTTGTTCGTATGTTTCGGCGACCCTCTATTAAACATTCCGGTGACTATACGGCCATGGCTAAAAGTTATATGCATTTGTTCGTATGTTTCGGCGACCCTCTATTAAACATTTCGGTGACTATACGGCCATGGCTAAAAGTTATATGCATTTGTTCGTATGTTTCGGCGACCCTCTATTAAACATTCATGTGACTATACGGCCATGACTAAAAGTTATATGCATTTGTTCGTATGTTTCGGCGACCCTCTATTAAACATTCCGGTGACTATACGGCCATGGCTAAAAGTTATATGCATTTGTTCGTATGTTTCGGCGACCCTCTATTAAACATTTCGGTGACTATACGGCCATGGCTAAAAGTTATATGCATTTGTTCGTATGTTTCGGCGACCCTCTATTAAACATTCCGGTGACTATACGGCCATGGCTAAAAGTTATATGCATTTGTTCGTATGTTTCGGCGACCCTCTACTAAACATTCCGGTGACTATACATCCATGGCTAAAAGTTATATACATTTGTTCGTATGTTTCGGCGACCCTCTATTAAACATTCCGGTGACTATACGGCCATGGCTAAAAGTTATATGCATTTGTTCGTATGTTTCGGCGACCCTCTATTAAACATTTCGGTGACTATACGGCCATGGCTAAAAGTTATATGCATTTGTTCGTATGTTTCGGCGACCCTCTATTAAACATTCCGGTGACTATACGGCCATGGCTAAAAGTTATATGCATTTGTTCGTATGTTTCGGCGACCCTCTACTAAACATTCCGGTGACTATACATCCATGGCTAAAAGTTATATGCATTTGTTCGTATGTTTCGGCGACCCTCTACTAAACATTCCGGTGACTATACATCCATGGCTAAAAGTTATATGCATTTGTTCGTATGTTTCGGCGACCCTCTATTAAACATTCCGGTGACTATACGGCCATGGCTAAAAGTTATATGCATTTGTTCGTATGTTTCGGCGACCCTCTATTAAACATTCCGGTGACTATACATCCATGGCTAAAAGTTATATGCATTTGTTCGTATGTTTCGGCGACCCTCTATTAAACATTCCGGTGACTATACGGCCATGGCTAAAAGTTATATGCATTGGCTTGTATGCTACAAATACAAATAATTTTATTGCTGTAGCCACTTAATCATTGAGAAAACTATTCCATTTAAAACAATAGAAACAACTTATGTGATTAAAGCTAAACAGTTTGTATAAAGTTTTATGGATTATGGACATTGGATTATTTTTCGTTGAACTGATCTATAGGGTGCCAATAGTTGGTCTATAACAATGATCTTACATTACAGGTCAATATATTAAGACCAGTGAACTTTGCCGTGAAAATTTTAAGACTCGGACAAATTGGTAAAGTTTCCGAAGTACAACGATAAGTATTTGCAAATCGCACAGCGACAGATGAACTAGATGTACTGCGTTTTTCATGCGTTCTACACTACATCAGACCTAAAAGATGTCATACCGGGTCTTATTACATTGGCACTCATCTATCAAATCCCTTGAGGTTCAAACGAAGTTGACTTTTCAACAGCCAAGCTTCTTGCTTTAGCAGTGACTATGCTTGCCAAAGTAAAGCTTCTCCAGATTTGCTCATTGTCCTCAAAAGAATTTTTTGTGCCCAGTTTTTGGATAGGCAACTATGGGGACTTTTGTTTTTCTACCAATGAAATCAGTTTTTATGGTATTAATGTGGCTACTCCTGCAAAATATCACATAAGATTTTTGTTTCGGTCGTGTCGGCAGTGCTCTCAAAGCTTATTTAGCCGAATTACCAAAATTTACAACTTTCGAAACAAATATTTGATTCAATCATAATACCTTTATTGCAAATGCCACACGATAATTTGCAATTCAACCACATGTAGCTAGGATTATGGATACATTCGCCACGCTTGGCCCATGCATTGCATTTAGAGTTGGTATCTTTGCACTTTATCACCGCGATTAAAGCCGCTGTTGTCGTTGTTTTGATCTTTAATGGACCTGAAATTTTAGCTTAAATACATTTAAAAATCAGACGATATATCTAACTTAACCAGTTTAGCAGCCGTTTTTAAGCGTTACGATACATTAATATCATTAGATACTAGTAATTCTATCGATATTGCAAACGTAGTGTAGCATCGGTACACATACGCCTTTTGCGTGCACGGCCAATCAGCTATCGATAGCATACTTCGATATGCTTTATGTGGATATTACACAATGTCGCACAAGTTAAAACAAAAAGTTTCCTGCAATAAGTTTCCCATGCCCGTAAACCCACGAAATGCAAGCTATCACCCTCCCAGAACGTCACAATAAAATTAGGTCTTTTGGGTCGATGAACCATGGGGTCGCCATACCCTCGCGTCCATGAAACCATTGATCTCAGAGCAAAAATAATACCGGCAAAGAGTTTCACATCCCAGGATACCTCCAAAAGAAACTTTTCAGCCGCCAAAGATGTCACAACAAATTATCGAATTTTGGGTCGAGCAGCCGCGAGAGGGCCATACCTCAAACCCAATAACCGGAGCTTTAATCGAAAAACAAAAAAGAGGCGTCGGCATTTATCATTTAACTATGAAATAAAACAACCAGAGAAATAAATTCGAAAGCTAAGATAAAAATCACCTTGCTTCTGTCTGTGAAGGGTACTAAAATGGGGTAAAAACCCTCATTTTGACCTCTGACCCCGAGCTATGGCGGACGCCATACGCCCGAGTCGCAGAGTAAAATTAACACCGGCAATGAGTGTATCATGCTCGAAAACCCCCAAATAATACTTTTCAGCCGCCAAAGACGTCAGAACACATTTTCGAAGTTTGGGTCGAGCAACCACGAGGGCGTCATACCTCAAAACCAATCACTCCAGAACTGCAAGTTAAATCGAAAAACAAAAAAGAGGCATCAGCATTTATCTTTTTACTATGAAATAAAACCAATCAGAGAAAAAAAATTCGAAAGTAAAGATAAAGATAACCCTGCTTCCGTGAAGGGTACTAAAATGGGGCAAAAAACCCATATGTTGACAACCCACCACGGAACCATACTCCAAATCAAAAACGCTGTTCATTGTAAATCGACTATGCCAGTTCGAATGAGCCCAAGATCATGAACATCGGTTAAGTTGTTCCCGAGCAATGGCCGATCATACGTGCACACAGACGGAATTTAAAAGGTTTCACCCCTGCTACATACAATCTCCACTATGGTACATTACGTTCTGATTAATAGATTAATTATAGATATTAGTAGATTAAAATATTGACAGATACAGATGTCTATTAATAGATATTAATTACGCGCGAGGGACGATGTGGCAAAATAAAATTTGAATATATTCCAGTTTTCGCAGAAGAAATAATCTTAATCTGAACATTGAATAATGTAAAATATATTCCTCAAACCGAGCGAACGGAGTTTCCACATTGCGCGTTGAGAAATTGTGAAAATTTCTTTTTGTTGGCTGTTTCTGACACTTATAACTCATCGGCGGGCAATAAATTTTTTTCTATAGAAAAAGCGATGAAGGTGTCCTCTTTAGTTGAACGCGAACAGCTACGACCCCATATTTTGGGGTCAAAACGACAAAAAGCAAGTTTTTAAGGGTTCTTTGCCAAATTTGGTCAAACGTGTACCAGTCTTTCGGTGCTCATATCTCGCGACACAGGTTTCGCATCGAAAAACTGAGACCAGCATGCAGAATCAGCTCACTTTGCTGACCACGAGTTTTTTGTGGAACCACTCCCTGTAACATATGCGCCAGAATATTTTCCACCGACTTTTTGCCTAAAATAACGATGTTTCAAATATCGGATTGTTGGTGCGTGTTTTAATCTTACAAATATCTTTTAGGTTATCAAGCACGCTGAATACGACGGTTTTGCTTGACTACATTATACCTTTTCAAGGTTTTTGGGATCGACGAACCCGATTTCCGAGATGTAGTGAGTCTTCATTTCTGTGCTATTTACTGCTTGCAGGGCTTCAAGATGGCTTATATATATAGGTTTTTCATTATGCTGAATGTGATAGTTTGGTTATATAAAGTCCAGCACGAATCTTTTCAGATGCTGTCAATAGATTTAGGATCAATGAACTCGATTGCCAAAATACAGTCTCACTTTCAGCAGTTTAAAGTTTTGCTTACAGAGCATCAACACTTGTTCACAAGTTTTTCGGTGTGGTGAATACGATAGTTCGGTTATCTAGAGACTAGCACGAATACTTCGTGCAATTTCAATTTTTCTTGGGTTTAGAATCCACGAGGTTTTAGGGTTTTCAACGGGTTCAGGGCTACAGAGTTTTATAGTGTAGTATATATATCAAACACAAAACGTGTTACATGTCAACACGCAAAATTATCACTTAGATGAAACCACGCTCGCTACGTTTCAACCTGACATGGGAATTACCAGTTGTTACTACGTAATGTTAAGGAATATTACATTATATTAGTTCAAAGATTTACACCGATAGGTCAACTATTATTTTTAAAATGTTGTTTAGCTCTGTTTCAACATTTCACTCAGCTGCCGTCATGTGAAATTTTTGAGGTCAAAATAACAGTTTAACATTGTCAATTTATCGGTAAACCCAAATCATTCGGATACCTATTATGACAAATAGCATTCAATTAGGCTAAAAGAGAACAAAAGCTTATACTTGGAAATAATATGCGACACGAATATTTTAGACTTAAGTTAAACTTGTAATTCGATTAAAATTGTTGGAAATGTTAAACAAGCATGAATATAAAACCTACCAATGCAAAAGCTCAAAAACTTTACACAGCTAAAGTTCCCACACATATATTCTTCCCACACATATATTCGACAAATCATACCACTAAAATTCACCTACGCGGAGCGGAATTACCAAATTCTCTTTACAAATATTATGTGAATTTTTACTAGTGTTGGCCAGAATCTACTTGTTAACGAGCCGATCACAATATTAATGTCTTTTCAGTGCATTTTTAACACAAGTCAAAACCAATTTGTATTAGTATACTCATGTTTTACATCAGTCTGTTTGTCTGAGCATACTGAATCAAATGAAACCAATACGATCAGATTTAAAATAAAATTAAAAAAAATTGAAAAAGTTCAAAATAGTACTGGTTCGACTGGACATATGGTGTGTGTGCTGTCAAAATAACTTTAGCTACGCTTGCCGTGAGTAGTAAAAACCCACTCTGGCCGAAGGTCATTGGTCCCTTAACTAGCGCGACACGCGCCGAAGACACGCCTTGATACGTATTTACTCGGTATGAGCATTGCAGACACACGTTGTCCAAAACCCACAAAATAGTGGGAAGCGGGCCGAAGGCTTCACCCACGCTGGCTGAAGGCCAGTAGCCTCGAACTTGCGCGGAACTCACCGAAGACCCGCCCAGCCCCAATATGTATTTACTCGGAATGTGAAATAAAGATCCACTCTGTTCGAATGACAATGGCCACGAATTAGCCCGAAGATGGTGGAAGTGTTAGGCCAGTGGCCACGAGCTGGCGCGAAGAGGACCCAAGTACCGCCCGATAGTAAGTTGTTTTGCGCTAGTATTGGAGTTATATTTAAAATTGTCTATATTTATTAATTTTTCGTGTTTTAACATAATAAAACATATGAAATCATTTATCACTTCGGCGGCCGAATTAGTTTGTGCATCGTGTATTATTTGACAAACTCAAACCGCTGTACGAGTGAAAACTGTGTATACAAATCACTGAGCTATCTGAGAGCTTCTCAAAAGCTTCGCAATGCGTATCAATATCCAGACCACGTTTAAATATTATTACACAACACAACAAAACTCAGTTAAAACACAAGAACGACACATTGTGCTTTGTCTACATTTGGCCCAGCGGGAATAAAATATTTAAAGCACTTACTTTTGTCACACAGTTCACAATGTTTTTTACAACGTAATCCCGAGGTCAACGTATTGCAGACTAAACGTTGCCAGATGAAGCCGTACGAGTGAAAACGGTGTGTACAAACAACTGAGCTATCTGAGAGCTTCTCAAGAAGCTTCACAATGCGTAGCAATATCCAGACCACGTTTAAATATTATTACACAACACAACAAAATTCAGTTAAAACACAAGAACGACACATTGTGCTTTGTCTACATTTGGCCCAGCGGGAATAAAATATTTAAAGCCCTTACTTTTGTCACACAGTTCACAATGTTTTTTACAACGTAATCCCGAGGTCAGTGTATTGCAGACTGGACGTTGCCAGATGAAGCCGTACGAGTGAAACGGTGTGTACAAACAACTGAGCTATCTGAGAGCTTCTCAAGAAGCTTCCGATATCATATATCCAGACCACGTTTAAATATCTTACACAACACAACAAAACTCAGTTAAAACACAATAACGACACATTGTGCTTTGTCTACATTTGGCCCAGCGGGAATAAAATATTTAAAGCACTTACTTTTGTCACACAGTTCACAATGTTTTTTACAACGTAATCCCGAGGTCAACGTATTGCAGACTAAACGTTGCCAGATGAAGCCGTACGAGTGAAAACGGTGTGTACAAACAACTGAGCTATCTGAGAGCTTCTCAAGAAGCTTCACAATGCGTAGCAATATCCAGACCACGTTTAAATATTATTACACAACACAACAAAACTCAGTTAAAACACAAGAACGACACATTGTGCTTTGTCTACATTTGGCCCAGCGGGAATAAAATATTTAAAGCACTTACTTTTGTCACACAGTTCACAATGTTTTTTACAACGTAATCCCGAGGTCAACGTATTGCAGACTAAACGTTGCCAGATGAAGCCGTACGAGTGAAAACGGTGTGTACAAACAACTGAGCTATCTGAGAGCTTCTCAAGAAGCTTCGCAATGCGTATCAATATCCAGACCACGTTTAAATATTATTACACAACACAACAAAACTCAGTTAAAACACAAGAACGACACATTGTGCTTTGTCTACATTTGGCCCAGCGGGAATAAAATATTTAAAGCACTTACTTTTGTCACACAGTTCACAATGTTTTTTACAACGTAATCCCGAGGTCAACGTATTGCAGACTAAACGTTGCCAGATGAAGCCGTACGAGTGAAAACGGTGTGTACAAACAACTGAGCTTCTAGAAACTTATCAAGAAGCTTCGCAATGCGTATCAATATCCAGACCACGTTTAAATATTATTACACAACACAAAACTCAGTTAAAACACAAGAACGACACATTGTGCTTTGTCTACATTTGGCCCAGCGGGAATAAAATATTTAAAGCACTTACTTTTGTCACACAGTTCACAATGTTTTTTACAACGTAATCCCGAGGTCAACGTATTGCAGACTAAACGTTGCCAGATGAAGCCGTACGAGTGAAAACGGTGTGTACAAAGAACTGAGCTATCTGAGAGCTTCTCAAGAAGCTTCGCAATGCGTATCAATATCCAGACCACGTTTAAATATTATTACACAACACAACAAAACTCAGTTAAAACACAAGAACGACACATTGTGCTTTGTCTACATTTGGCCCAGCGGGAATAAAATATTTAAAGCACTTACTTTTGTCACACAGTTCACAATGTTTTTTACAGCGTAATCCCGAGGTCAACGTATTGCAGACTAAACGTTGCCAGATGAAGCCGTACGAGTGAAAACGGTGTGTACAAACAACTGAGCTATCTGAGAGCTTCTCAAGAAGCTTCGCAATGCGTATCAATATTGCACACCACGTTTCAATATTATTACACAACACAACAAAACTCAGTTAAAACACAAGAACGACACATTGTGCTTTGTCTACATTTGGCCCAGCGGGAATAAAATATTTAAAGCACTTACTTTTGTCACACAGTTCACAATGTTTTTTACAACGTAATCCCGAGGGGGTCAACGTATTGCAAGTTGGAGCATAGCCCGATGAAGCCGTACGAGTGAAAACGGTGTGTACAAAGAACTGAGCTATCTGAGAGCTTCTCAAGAAGCTTCACAATGCGTATCGATATCCAGAGCAATAC
>JASANE010018791.1:0-14408 GCA_030248225.1 Trileptium ribeirensis
AACGAGCCTGTTACATTAGTAATTGCTATCGCTTACAGTGTTCACAATGTCAGCTTCTTGAGTATAAAGCGTTTTTAAGGCGGTAGGCGCGAACTGTTGGTAGTTTTGAACTTTGCATGGCTTGGATAGTTTTGTGTCGGCAATGTTGGTCTGAGTTAATACGATGCGTATTTAAGTCAATATTTTACTTTGAAATTTTTAATTTCTGGGCAATTTTATGGTCTACTCTGTATTTTGGCCGACCACAAGCACCTGTGCCGACAATATCGGCTTTCCAATCGTTGTTTTAGAGCTGTGATGTGTGGAATTATTAATATTTTGCTGACATTAAAATTGTGAAGTTCAAGTTTAGGAACCAGGGCGTCAAGAAAGAAAAAGGACAGGGGGAGATGACTATAACAGAAGGCTGTCCGATACAGCGTCAGAGCTATTCGAGCTTTACCAGCATAAAATTTGGTTGTAGTTTTCGGCGGTTCTCGCCGTTAGTTCATTCGCGTCCTTCTTAGCTTTTCACTCTTTTTTGCATTGCTTTCCTTTTGATTTACCCAGGAGGGTTTCTCGCTGTGCAGCTGCGATGGAGAATCTCTCCTGGTGTCCTTTCCGAGTTTCAAAATTTTGCTAGTAAGGGCTGCTCTTGCGGGCGCTGGAGCGCCCGTAGGTGCTCGTATCCAGATTAAAATTCAAGTTAACAAAATTGCTTTCAATTAGTCCCTCCCATAGACTCGACTGGTTCCCCCGCTCATCGGGCCAGGTTTTAGCAGTTAGGCGCGACAGCCGGATAAAAATGTCATATAGTGATGTGAACGGGACTTGGAGGGTAAACAAGAAAAGGAGAGATGGAAGATACAGGGACAAGGGATGAGGGTAACTGGCTGAAAGAAGAGAGAAAGAGAGAGCGCGTAGGTCAAACCCGGAAGAACCGCGATTGTCGTCGCCGCTCCAAGTTATCACATAATGCCAGTAGACCCAACCTAATTTACAAGTTTTGCCCTTAGGAAATTTCACAACGATGCAATAGCCTAATTTTCCTTTTAAAACGGGTACAACCACGCCGTGCAGCAACGGTAGGGAGCTCACGAACTTTTAACACTTAGTTGAAGACTCCGTGGCCCAGTCGGCAACCTGGCACGCTATTGGATCACTGACAGCCCTCCTTTCGATTTAAACCTTTTCAGAGCTGCCTCTGGCTGACGCACAAATTTTAATTGCGGTCTTAGTTAACGTAGAACGGCAAATTTTTCCTACGAGACGGCGATACGCGAGTGCCTCCAGGATTGATAGAGCGATCGCCAGTGATCAACGCAGGATGAATGGGCCTGGAATAAAGACGTGGTAATTTGCAAGCGTTGTCGAGCAATTAATTTACAAAAAGGGGCCTCTGATAAAGCTTCCTGAAAAACGAGCTCGTGCCATTTTGAGGGCATTTCTGTTGTATAGGATTCCACTTACAATGCTAAGAAGGGAGTTCCCATGCCGTGCAGCAACGGTAGGGTCCTCGTCGGATTTTTGGAAGAAAAGTAACATTGAAATCAGTTGAAATTACGCGTCCATTTCAAAAAGATTGACGCGTTACCATCCTTCGGATGTTACTCTTCACCTCTAGCTGCTTATCTAGGCTTCATCGGGTACGGCAGATTTCAAAACAAGGTAAACACAAAATATTCAACACTTTTTCATGTAATGCGAGACTCAACTTTGTATGCGCCCAGCAATAATCCTCTTCTGTCATTCCCAAAAAGATCGGTAATCGAACGTTCTTGGCGATCCCATATCCATCTTCAAAAGGTTTAAAAACATTTTGGTCACGAGTTCCAAAGCGTATGGATAATGTTACCGAACGCTTTAATGAAATTGTTAAGTTGTTGTTGAACATACTTGCACAGAATTTTAATTTGAGACTTGTCGATGTCATGTATTTCAAGAACGTTAACTAGTGCAAAGATACCTTTTCGAAAAATTACTGAACCATTCGGCTATAGCCTGAAACATATGAGTATTTAGTTCGGCCACAAAATTGAATTTGCAACATGAAATCGAAATTCGACTAAATATCGCTCGCGAAAAATCGATGGCAAAGCCGCATTTTGTTTCATAACCACGGATTACGGTCCTCGATCGCTTTTTGCAAAATAGGATTATGACTGGGCGCATTTTAAGTTTACTGGCGCATAAACTTGTTTAATAAAAAGCGCGATAACTGTCACGTAAGGAAATGAGCTGTACAAATGACCACGAACCTGTAGCAAATGTAGCATGGCTACTGGATGTTCAGAAGACCTACCGGCGACCGCAGAAGGTTGTGTCAGTTAAAAGTTTACTGAACCGGCTCGCTAGTATTCGAAACACCGCTCTCGGGAGACTCCGACAGAGCACGCCCCATAAAGTTCAATCGAAAATGCAAGGTGTGAATATTCTTCATGCCGTGTCGTTACGGTGGGGAGTTTTCATCGACACCTCATTTTTAAATTGGATAGTAAGGAAGTCAGGCAACGTCGTCCTGTACCAAGGAGACGCAGCATTGGCTTCCCTGTTTTGGTAACCCCATGAAAACTCGCTGTCTCGCCTCGATATAAATTATTTTCCGGCGGGGATGTGTAATGCATGCGGCGGTATGCTCGCAGGTGACTACGGGCTCTGCTAATCTGAAAGGAGTTCGTTAAAAGGCTGGTCTAGTGCGTCGGATATAATAACAGCGAAAGGACTAGTAAAATAATGCTAGCACGTTTTGGGGACGCCTAAACTAGGGACCAAAAAAGGAAGTTCAACCGAATTTTGCAGGTGAATGTAGAGGGATTCAACACAGCGAAGAATCACCTCACACTTAGTAGTTCGGTCGTAGGTGCTCTGCAAGGTGCCCAGTTTTAGTCATTAGCTAATTGTTTTGCTTTATGAGATGTATATTCCTATATGCGTGCTTGTGCCTAGGCGAAGTAAATGATTGACGTGTTCATTTTAATTTACCGGCGATATGTGTCTTTGGATAAAACAGATAGAGCTGAATGAATACTAAACCAGGTTCATCTTGGAGCAAGGTAGTCGATGAGATTTCAGTAGGATATAGCTGCCCTTTTAAAGTGTACGTTGGAAACAATTTTATTCAATTAATTCAATTTACTCTCACTAAATACAATGGGATTACAATAAAGGAACATGGGACCGCTAGGAATTCCCGGAGGACGAGAGAAAGGTGGGTCAGCTTCATTACCTGTGAGCACGCTTAAGGGTTGACCCTCCCTCCGGGGAACCTCCATACCACGAGGAACGTGAGCCAATATAGGGCCCAGGCCGAACACTCTGGTAAACCCCTCCGGCAGGTAAACTAAACGGTTCCCTTAGGTCGACCAGTGATTCACCGGGAATTTACGTATTTATAGTTTTATCCCGCTAGCACAGCTAGCCTGTTGAACTTTATAAAAACAAAGCGTTTTTAATTATTTATTTTCCTGTAGTACTAGCCGCTTATACGGCGTTTACGTTATAAAGGACCCTCCATATGAAAGGTTTGTTCCCCAGTAGCCTAGACTATACCGTTAAGTGGTATATAGTATACGCCTGTACTATGTAAAGGAACAGATAGTGTATGAGACACCATCAAGTTAAATATATAGTCTCTAAATCTGCCTGTTCTTTTGTATCGATGGTGTCAAGGACACCATGTATAAACACATTGTATAAGGTGTGTAAATAACAGCATAGTGTAGGTGAGACCATATAGCGTCTTGAAAAATTTTATAGTGTAGTCTATACCATAACATTACCAATACTACAGTACCTATGTATACTATCTTGCAATACCATCAAAAACACAATGGTGTCCAAGACAACATTTAATGGATGGTGGGAGATACACCCAGAATAGACAAACCTTTCACATGGAAGGTCCTTTGTAAAGTAACCGCCGCATTAGAGTATATACGCCGACTCTTTCTGGATATCATTCGATACTTTTGTACTTCATATGTTCGGCTTTGTGACCACGTGTGTATATAATTCGGCATATCGCATTTCAAAACAACAGTGATATGAATCAGCTTTTATATAGTAGTAATTTAAATTTTTTTATTTTTGTTTAGTGGACCGTTATTTGCTGGCAACTTGGCATAATTAACAGTGGTTTAATTTGTACTATATTGTAGGACTGCAAGTAAACCGTGTATAATAATTGTTGTTGAATCTTGGAAAAATGTTGTAACCGGCAAGAATCGTATTCTGACTATTGATCGGCTGTATGAAAACTCCTCGAAACAGCTCAAGAATTTAGTGGATGTATTTGGTTGAATATTATTGTTCAGAAAAGCGGATGCCAGTAGGAACTCTGTTACTATGCCACCACCAAATTAAAGCACCTATACCACCGAAGGCTATTAAGAAGATTCTCAAATGCGCCATAGTGACCTCTCCTGATCGGTACCACTTTATCTATTTTCTGTCAAACACAACAGTCGTGTTCTCCAACCAGCTGCTGCTATAAATTTGCGTTATTATTTTTCCTGCTTTATTATATGTATATATTATATATTATACAATAATTCATACATTCCCCTATTCTAGTTCAATATGGCATTGCGACTGAGACGTATTTTTGGTAACAACTATACACAGACGAAGGTTCGAGGTCCGAGGAAGCTATCTTGTGTACCAGAGTGGGAAGTCTTTGGCCTCCACAGGGGAACTAAGCCAGCTGACACAATTGATCCTCGAGAGGGCGTGGGGGAAGGAGAGGTCGTCGCAGCCGCCTGTGTGTTTAGCATCTGCCGCGCCACCAAGGGGTGAGGGTAGTACCACCAACCCGTGCCCATACGCCAAAGGCCGCGGTGTGTCTGACGCATCAGGTAAGGGTACCCACTATCCCCATGAGCATGTACGGTAACGGCAGTGACGTTCAAACGAGAGATCGCGATTTATTGGATTGGTTACGATCGGTGTCAGTGCAAAGAAGTCTAGTCATTTAAGGGTCAAATATGGATGGGTTCGGGCTAGGTGATCAAATACCTGATTTTCATTCGCTTTTTTCAGATCCACCTCTACGTTGGCTTTTTACAACCGTGTCCCAGCTCCGACTTTCCAAATGCAAGCCACGTTCGGTTCTTAGGCGACTAACAATAAACGTTTGCGATTTCCTAGAGAACATATACGAACCACCAAAAGAATTATATATATATGCTTATTAAGAGCCAAGCCAAGGTAATGTTGTCTGTTCTTGCTGTTGGCACACTATTCTACTCGTAACTCCATCGAGATTGCAGAACGTATAGAAGCATAGGCACACATACGCCTTTTGCATGCACAGCCAATCAGCTCTCGATAGCATACATCGATATGCCATATGTGAATATCACGCAATACCGCAAAAGTTAGAACAAAACTAACACCGGCAATAAGTTTCCCATGCCCGAAAACCACCCAAGTGCAAGTTATCAACCACCCTGGACGTCACAATAAAATTGGGAATTTTGGGTTTATGAACCATAGGGGTATCATAGCACCTTACCCATGGAACCACAAGTCAAAGGGCAAAATCAGCACCGGAAATGAGTTTCCCATGCCCGAAAACCTCAAAGTGAAACTTCTCAGCAGCCCAGGACGTCAGAACAAATTTTCGAATATTGGGTCGAGGAAATATTGGGGCACCATACTTCAAACCCCATACCTCTAGAACCGGAGCCGTAGCCGAAAACCAAATTAAGAGGCATCGGCATTTATCATTTTACTATGAAATAAAACCAATCAGAGAAAAAAAACTAATAGTAAACAGTTTTAAGCTGATAGTCTTGAAATTGGAAATATTAAATATTTGGCGTTGCTGGGAGAAACCGTATTCATTCTTGAATTGTTATGCATCTATTTTGTTGCGCGTTTTACATGACATTTGCTAGTCGCCAGTTGAATATAAATATTTTGATAACGTGCGCAGTTTTCACATTATCGGCATAAGCTGACATAAGATGGCGTTGAAGCAATAATGTTCTTATGTTTATAACGGCGAGGACTTTAATATTTTTTCACACTTGTTTACATTTACTGTGTGGAAAGTGAGAAAACTTGTGTAAGTTTTGTTTAGCAATCTGGCTAAGTAGTTTTGTGTGCTACGTTTGGAGTGTATAGTAAACGGTTTTAAGCTGATATAGTTGAAATTGGAGATATTCAATCTTTGTAGTTGCTGCGAGGAACCGTATTCATCTATAAATTGCTGTGTAGCGTTTTACATAACATTTTCTAGTCCCAAGCTGAATATAAATATTTTGGTAACCTGCTCGGTTTTGACATTATCGGCATAAAGCTGACATGCCGTAGCATTGTAGTAATAATGTTCTGTTTATAACCATTGCTAGTGTTTATTTTCCGACATTTAGTAAACATGTAACGTGTTTCCGTTTTAATGCTATTGAGCGGACAGTCTCGTAATGCGGTGTGATGTTAACGATACATTCTCTGTGGTGTCTTGTAAGCTAACCACGTGTGAGATGAGTTCGTGATCAAAATTGCTTTATAACAGCACACCTACATATTTGCCAAGCAATAGAGCTTACGCTTTTCGTTTAAACCACTTGTTTTATTTAAATTGTAGTTACCTGACTCTCCCTAAGCAGTTATGATGTGAAGTGCCATGTCACCCTCGACAGGCCTTAGTGTAAGACTAATATATCGGCAGCAAGGAAGGTAGTATATCGAGAAAACAGTAGCATGCATTTCACTTCTATCCCGTAAAGATACATTAGTCATCAATCGTATTTGATACAAACCATACATACTGAAAGGACTCAGGGGACTCCCCCTCCACCCGATTCCCGGAGCTACCCCTGCGGGTGCCACCCTTGGTTTGATATAGGGTGTTTAGTAAATTTTTGGGACTGATATCAATTATAGTTTATTCTGAATAAGCTAATAAGATGTAATTCGGTACGCAGAGTCTAATGGTGCCTTGGGGATCGTTATAGTTCCAATATTTGAAAAGTTGTGATTCACTCGCAGAAATTTGCGAGTACCGGCGTGATTTTTTGACTGATATTTATTTTTTTTAATACGGGCTTTGTGCGATTGTATTATCGCGAAATATGAATAAAACGCGTGTCTAAGCAATACAGTGTTCGATAAACGCACAATTCCTCCGTAATTAAAAATTTATTTGACACTCGCAAAATCCTGCGAGTGCGTTTCACTACTACTCTCAGGATTGTGCGAATGAAATATAAAGTACCAATGGCTCGCATATATTGCAATAAAAGCCCAAAATCTTATCTGGCCCATAAAAGATACCCTACAAAGCCCCTAAGATGACCCTTCCGAAGACCTCGAGGTGTCAGCATATATAGATGCTACATTTTAACTATGTTCCGAACACGATTTAGTTAAGAATACATGTTCGCGAACAATAAATACTATCAATATTTTAACTATAATAACACTATATATACTATAAGATATGTTCGCGAATATATGGATCTTGTAATGTGTATTTGTTCGCGAACAAATTTTTTTATTACATACCGTTGCAACCATTGTTCAAGAATAAAGTAGAACAATACGCATGTAATGTTCCCGAACTACTTGTATTATAATTAATAAACGAAATGTGTTAGCGTAATGAAAAATACGGAATGCGAGTTGCCACGTTGTGCGATGTGGAACAAATTTGTGGGCACACATCAAACAGGTGCATTGTGTTTGCGAACAGAAATTACGTCGTTTTGCAATCAGTCGCTCTGCGTACGTGAACTGAAATTTTTGAATTTGGAATTGGCTAATGCATTAAATATTTTGTTGTCTAACAGCTTTTTGTACATAGTGTCAAAGGAGGATGGTAGAGGGCGCATGCATTATAATAATCATTTAAATAATACCAATCTTACTTGAGTAACCAATAAATTGTACACCTGGTTAGTCCTTAGGTCAGAGCTAAACACAAGTAATATTCTTTGATACGTAGGATATTAAACTGCGACTTAAAAATATGCAGCGTTTTGCCCATAGCCTATAAAAGTTAGCATTTTTCATGGAAATTAAACTAGCATTTCAGAAAATGAGACTTCCAGTCGCAGTTGCGTGAGAGCTGTGAATGTGTTTTGGTCAGAAGTCGATTAGTAGAGCTTAAATCTACACTCTCAAATCTTAAAAGGGTTCCAATGTAGAGCAATTCTACCTTTTTATTGTCAAACAGTCCATACTAGAGCTGTCTGTGTATGGTGGTCTTATAAATTATTAGGTAACCAGGACACGTTCTGCACTCATATAATATTTTGAAATTGTAACTGACATTAGTCAATGAATTTAGTTGATGCATATAGTTGAGAGTATTGTCAAGGGAACCAGGGCAAGATGGAACTTTGAGTTGTAACGAGGTACCTTTGCTCATTCTGCCAACGAAAATCATTCTGTCACCATCTGCTCGTATCACTTTGGAGAATAGTAATGCAGCGTTGACGTTATAAAGCACACACATTGTGAAAGATTTGTCCCTCCTCTGGGTGTGTCTGCCACCATTCATCATATGATGTCTTGTACACCATAGTGTTTCTGATGGTATTTTAGCATAGCATACATAGGTAGTATAGTGTCAGAGACGGTATGGTGTAGACTTGGGTTGAACGTTGTTTAAAGCGATTCACGATAAGAATCTAGTATTAGGCTAGACAACTATGATTTGGGTTATAACCTCGCGAAAAGATTGTTGGCACATACGTCAGCACAGGTTGCAACGCAGAAGGCCATATGTGAGAAATAGCAATCGTCCTTGGAGTGAGCAAACCTATTGAGCAACTGAACTGAATATACATTTATGGTTGCTTGGCCTGTGTTCCTCGTTACGGGTCGTGCATCAGCATCGGTGCGGATAATCTAAAAGATTACCGCTCGACCAAATCACTCAATATTAAATCATGATTTCAAAGAAAATAATTAATGATGCCCCAATCTGAATGGTGATGGCTACGAATAACATGACGTAAAGATAAAACCAAGCATTTAAAAGTCCTAATAACTTCAGTATAATTAATTCATCGGAGTACGGAATCTAAGATGGAAATTTAAACCAAATTCAATTTTAAATCAATGAGTTCTGAATGAGATCGACGGGAGATTCCAACCCACAGGCTTCCGCTCGAGGTAGTATTATAGGTCGATGCTTCCTCGATTTGTTTAAAACGAAACTAGACTTTGCAAAACATGATGCTTCGTAACAACGCTGAGTTATGCCCTTTCTGAACCTCAAAGGTTGAGTCTAATCTTCTTAAAAAGTTTGACCTCAGAATTCAGGACCAACCGAAACTTAAACCTCAGGAGATTTACTGTAGCAACCGAGTTGTAAAGAATTGAAGCGCAGGTAGGATATAGCCCGTTGGAGTTCGATTTTGAACCGATAGGAACTAGCCCTGGAGAGATTTCTAACTGTCAAGGCATAGAAAAACAATGTTTAAGCTACATCTAAAATATGGTTACCTAAGCACATCAAATTTCGTAAGAATTACCTTGAACAGCGTTCTTAAGTTTAGTTAGCAAGAATACTTTGAGGGACCTGGATTGATTAGAACCTATGGCCTCAAATGAGTTCCTAAAACGGCCAGAGTAACTGACAAAATGGCCAAAACCTACATTTATTAAACAATTCTCCTTATTTATTAAATTTGCCAGTGTTGGTAAACAAAGAAAATTTCGAACGCACCTATAAGAGAGCTCTGAGGAAAATGCCTAATAAATGTTAAGACATTAATTTGATATCTACGAGTTCTACTAAGCTGCCCGACATCCTATAGTGATGTGGTCAGTTCAAATTTCTTTTATCCTTTACGACTCTAATGCATGGGCTAGGATTATTTGGATCTTCAGACTAGACGAACTGGTTAAAAATAACCTCTTGAGAATCAAGTCTCCTTCGGTATTCAATTGCACAGCCAAAGACCATTTGTAGAATAAGTGCATTCTTGATTGAAACAAAGGTACATCCGTCGTTAGGTCAGGATTTATCGGATTGAATTCGCTAGCTTAAGCACTCAAATATTCAGTCGTATACTCAAGAGTGCAAAATTCAGCCGAGCTAGGTTTAAAATTCAAGTCTGTCAAATGCTAGATATGGCTATAGTCTGAGCAGAATTCATGTTTGATCAGTTTAGTTAGTCTCAAATAAACTAAATCCCTCATCCGACAGTCATCGAATTCATGCCTTGATCAGTTAGATTAGCCCGGTATAAGTCGTTTATAGTAACCAGCACCTTTTAGCCGTGGCTTTTCCATACGAAATTATGAAAGTTATCAGGCAGTGTTCCAAATTCACAGAAGCTAACAGTTACGAAAAATGAGTTTGCTGTCTTTTCAAGGTACACCGTGTGCGGTGTGGAAAGAAAATAATTGGATGAACATGCTCGAGTTGAACGAATCTATAACTTGCAGATTGAAACAAATTCGTGCCAAATAGGTAATGCTAAATCTTTTACCCAGAGAAAGGGTCTATTTTAACCAAGAACGCTTGCGTCAAATAGGCACCGAATTAATAGTTACAGTTTTCTGATCATCCAGCCAACACCAATCTTTTTAGATGCCCTTATGATCTGTTCAAGTATGAATTTGATTGAGTCCCTTAAGAATTCACACAAAACTGACTAGGACCTCCAAGTCCCTGCTGCAGCAGTAAAGAAGCCTGTGTAATCTAACGCGTAAATGAACGAGCCGAAAGCTTCGATAACGGATGAGAAACTTTCTAAAGCAACATATTTGAAAATTATCAAAAGTTATGCAACAGCCCTGGTCGAAATCTATTCCTTTAGCTTACCCCATGGGCATTTCCCAGCCACAATGTACAACCGCAATTCAATCTACAGCCGTCGAGCTACTTTCGGATGCCGTACAAACATATGCGCGAAATGTACCACCTGATACGTGCGTTGTCGTTGAAACTGAGATCGACCCTTTCGAAAATTTGACGAGTGACCAAAATAAATTTTTTTTATACAAGCTTAAGATAAAAATAACCAGAGCTGATAAGTCAGATAAAGCCGTAGTTACGCCTGTCGGAAATTGTTGTGCTATGAGACTCTGCACGCAAAATAAAATGTTGCAACTGATGTAACCAGCTTGAGATAAATATATAACGACGATAACACCATACTGAAATTGAGGAGAATGATGACTAGGCCGAGCCCCGTTCAAAATTCTTTTTTCTCGCAATCAATCCAGAAATCCACATCTGTCCGCTGGCCCCTTCTCTAAGCGAGAATAGGATACTGGCATTATCGAACGAGCGAAAGTGTAATACAAAAGTTGCCTAGTGCAGTATAACTTTGACATTCAGCGTCTGGTTGACGACGGTGAACGATTTCCGTTGACCTGAAATTAAAGAAATAAAAATTACCAAACATCGCGTCAAACATGCATTGCCCGACTTTCCTCAGATTTGCCATGTTAACAACCGCTCATAAGATAACAGGTTACTTTGCCAAAAACAACTTGTAAACTTGGAATCAAAACGAAATAACGGTAAAAATTGTAAGTTTTGAATTTTGCGCTAAAATTACCGAAAGCAGATCTCAAGGCATAACATCATTCAAGTTCAAAAGTTAAGTCGTGGTTGAAAAAGTTTAGCTACAAAAAGGGGGGCCTTACGTTAAAAACAGAGAAACAGTGCGGTTAACCGAGAACTAGATGTAATTGTGAAAATATGAGAAACGAGAAGATATGAAAATAAGACTACCGCCATTAAGACCGTGCTAATCATTTCATGTACAAAAGCTTGTAGGCTTCCTTGAGTTAGAGACGGGGAATGACGAGTTGGCCTTATTATCTATACATAGACCTAGAGGTTGACTTTCCCCGCGGTACCTTTAATGAATCATAATACGAAACTAGACATTTACGCAACCGAAAGTGACCAGGCGGAAGGCGCTGACGAAGCCACAAACGTTCTAGTGGTATGAAGATCCCCTTGAGGGAGGGCCAATCCTTAAACATGCTCACAGGTAGTAAGGCTGATCCGCCATTCCCTCTTTTCCTGTGTCACCCCGCTTGATCATTGTCTCCATTTTCCATGCTTGTGTGCATGTGCTCACTCTTGGATACCCCGTTTGTCCTAACCCGAATTCTACCACGAAGGGTCACCCTAGGGGCGACGCCATTCATTTGAGAGGGCATTACGGACTACTTATGGTCTCAATCGACTATTTAGATCTAAATTCCTAGTGCTAGCCTACCATCCTCTTGGTTTCACGATGAGCTTAGCCTAATTCGTACTCTATAAATTTCTGATAATTTCACATATCGCTAGTAAATAGGAATGGACACATTTACGTTCTATTCACTTAGGCACAAGTATATGGCATCAAGACACTTATCGCATTAGGTATATACTGATCTAGGTACCGCGCAGAGTACCGATAATATAGTTACCCCATTGTGATGTTATTTTGTTTTCGTGGTCAACCCCCAGTGTATTGACATGCGAAATTCGATCCCCTCTTTTTTTGTTATCCCGGGTTTATGTGCCTCCAAAATAACCATGATTATTTCACGTGACCGTCACCACTGCCTGTACACTGATCCAACCTTATAACTCGCAGTTTCGGCTGCATCAACAAAGTCGGGAGCCACCCGCTAATGCCCTGTTACCATTACGACTTAAATTTCTATTTCGCAGCAGAAAATAATTTACACCAAGACGGAAAGGGGAGATAATAGAGTTACTGAATCTGGGAGGACAATACAGCGTCTCCCCAATTCAGGACGACGTTGCTTGACCACTTTACTATCCAATGCCAAAAGCGAACTTCCGACGTGAACCCATACCATGGCCTGGTTGTCCGTCTACTAGGGTATTTTAAAGTTATATAATAGCTTTCATAGGTGGCCTGCTAGAGGTCATTTTAGGGCCCAATCATAGAAAAATTTTATGTTCCGAGTGGGTTATAGGGATCCTGTGCGGACCAGTGGAGGTTGGCAGCCCCGGATTGAAGGGGAATGGCAGTATAAGACCTCTTGGCATGGTGGAGCCCTAAAAAGGAAATGTTACTGTTGCCCTTATCGTTTGGGGTTAGAAAAATGAAGGTTCAGACGTTTAACTGAGGACCCGTAAGTACTTACAACTAACGCTTCTGTTGTTCCGAATGTGCGATTTGAAAATCCGGGTAGGTCCCGATAGTAGTTCCGCAGCCCAAAGTTTCCTTACCCTGGACAAATCCTAGAATTTTGGGATTTCGTTTTCCGTTATAAAAATCGTTGCCAACCGAGTTCTACCTAATTTTTAGCATATACCCACGTACGTACACTTTCCGTAACGACTCCGTATGCGCGCCAAGAGGCCCCTTCGAAACCCAAAACGTAACTAACTGTCCCAATCCCAATTTTTACAGGAACTCTGACGGGTGCGCCGGACCCGTCCTGACAATCCTTACGCAATACACATTACAACGGATCAAGTATGCTACAATTAATAGGTATGCGCACCGGGATCAGCCTTGGGGCAACGAAATCGCGAAATCAAAAGAACCACCGAAAGAGTATTCTGACCAATGTCTCCGGCCCATCTAAGTACGCATACGCTCATTCTACAAAACACAGTTAACATTTCATAATAATAATAATACAATGATATTACACATTTTATTACGTTACAATCCACCAGATACCCACAAGTCGGGATTATGAAAGTCACATGGTAGCACGAGAATCATCTCGGGCGAGTGCAGCGTGATCATACAATACGTTATGCTGACGGAATAATTTATTTTATGACAACGATAAATGATGCACAATTTGATACCAGGATTCCGCTCCACCAGTATCCAGCCGTTCGTCGGGTTAAAATTTCGCCATTTTTTATCCCATTTTTTAATCACCTCAAAAGTTCTATAAAACTAGTGGTGTTACATTTGTACATTAGTGGCTAGGCTAGTACGTAGCTATGACAAATGCCTACGCTGACGTTTGTACACTGGTCACGGTGGTATTTTATTCATTAGATATCGATAAGGGAGCAGAGGGCGTTACCCCTGAGTGTCCGACTCCCTAAATATGTATATACCACTTGTGAAAACTTTTGCGAAAATGGCAGAAAATATGGGAAACATGGTACAAATTGGTAATAATCAGGGAAAGCTTTAGCAAAAACATTGCAAAATTAGTAAAAATAAAGAATTTTAGCAAAATTGGGGAAAATCGTTTTCAAAAATCCACCCACGCGCGGACATCACGCCGCTGCAGGAACCAATTTCACGTTTGAGAGCTGACGGACTGCGGACTATCATTTTGTAAGCATACATGCACTGACACTACCTGCACGTCCACCTGTTCAGTAAAGTGATTTTTTCATAAAAATGAAATCAAGATAAAAACTAGTCAATTTTGGCAAATACACAGAATGCTTATTATTATTCAATAACAAATATCAGAAGCCACTTTAATGCGGAAACAAATGTGTCATAAGCCAT